>OMLB01037121.1:1915-15034 GCA_900302555.1 Myripristis jacobus | reverse complement strand
TGAGAAAAGCCAAACTGCCTTTGAAGAAAGCCACAAGCCCTAGCGTATACATTGATATTCATTCCCTCACTGTTCCTTACTTTCCAGGCTGTTGGCTGCACTTCTGGAAATTATACTCTGTAAAGCTATGGGACTACTTTGAAAGGGGGATTTTTGAGGTCATTATTAAAGGATTTGTGAAAAAAAAAAAAAAAGATCATGCAATCACATGTGGCCATGCGAGCCAAGTGTAGAGCAAGAGCTGCTGTGGCCTCCAGCTGTGTTGTGGCTCAATTGATATTACCATACAACAGGGCTGAACAATATATTTATATTGTATCGATATTGTGATATGAGACTAGATGTTGTGTGGGAGTTTGGATTAGAGTGTGTGTGTATGTGTGTGTAAGCACATGTATACTCACCATGTCGAGTTCCTGGGAGACGCGCCGTTTACGTAGCTCCTCCATTCGGTCGCTGACGTCACTGAAGCAGGTGTTGTAGTACTCAGAGTACTCCTGGGCCAGGTCATCTATGTTGCCAAGAGAACCATCCTGAAGGAAGGAAGACAGAGGGTGGGTGATTGGTGGACTACAACATCCTGAGGAAGGAATGCAGTTTTTATCATCAAATTCTGCACACAAAAAAGCAGTCCACATTGCAAAAAAAATATGAATCTAGTTATTTAATCTTGCAGTAAATCAAAAAAAAAAATTATCAGAAAACAGTGGAAATCAACCTATTTGAAGAATTTTCTCAAATCAAGTGACAACCTTGGTTTTCACATATGTAAGAAAAGCTGTTCCCTGTTCACCTCATATCTATATCCATGTAACCCTTCACTCCCTAATGCCGCCTGCACCTTTAAAGCAGCTTCAATACAGCAGTGCTCCAGGCCAGGAGAAGGACCATGATCAGATGCCTGACAGGCCCACCCCCACTGTTTTCTACATGTGCCATAAGTACAGCTTGATTAACCCAATGCCACATACATAAACAATTAGTGGCACATGAAAGATGCCTTCTAAGCCAGCAGGCATGCAGTTCGGTAAACCTGGCATGGCGGTAGGGTGGCACAGGGACACAGACAAACCTAATGACTCACATACACACACACAATCATTTGCTAGACTGGTACTAGTCATTTTATTGAAAAATAGGAGATACAGTAGACTCGGCTAGTTCTGTATGTAAAAGGTTGGTAGGGCTAAGAGAAGATGGGGAAAAAGAAGTTTATATGGGAGTGTGTGTTTGTGTGTGTGTGTGTGTGAGTGTTAGGGATGGGACAATATGAAAATTTGACGTCATGATTAACCTGGCCAAAATAATTTATGATACCATCTGCATAATCATCAAAATATACTTAGAAGTCTTAAAATGTCACAAAAACATACTGGCATCATTTTACCTTACATTTTGTTCAGAAACAAATATTTTTTTTATTGCATATATAAATAAGGAAATCATGATCGTACCATACAAACATTCTGATCATGGAAATTCATCATGATCAACTTTTTGTCAGTGTTATTTATTGCGATGCGAGATAAAATCCTTTATCGTTCCATTACTTTTGCTTGTGTGTGTTTCTAGTCTAAATGATCCACAGCCCCACTGGGCCACAACCTTGACACACCATTAACTCCAAAGTATGAACTGGTGCAAACTGAGAAAACACATGTGTGGTGGCAAACGTTCTACTCTGCCCATACGGCCATCTGCTCACACACTCCATTCAAAGCCAAAATAGCCCGTAATAAAAGGTCTGCACACATAGGCTATACGCTGGCAATTGATTCAGTCTTATCAGATACCCAAGTCACAATAAGTGACTTGGGCCAGGCACACTCTGTTCCTGGGTTTTGTCTTCGTCAAGGCCCGTATCAGGGATGCCCTTTACCTTCTCAGACATTGTCCAAAATCAAAACCAAACATGCTCTTCCAGTGAGCCGTAGTTTAGGTCAGCACAGTTCCTGTCTTTGTGTGGAAGATATGTGTTTATGACTGGGGGAGGAAGCTCTGCTGCAAATAATGATGACCTTACTCAACAGAATATTCCTTGGATATAATGTTTGAGATCAGTCGCTAGGTTACTTCTTATTTTTAGAAACCAGGGTTCTAAATAAGTTTGAGAAAGTCAGCGAATACAAAATGATGGTTCACTACAAGCTTAGCGCAGACATGGATGCTTTTGTTTCAAAATGAGATAATAGCCATTTAAAAAATGTTGTCACAGCTCATATGAACAACAACTAGTGGAAAAAATGTACCTATTTAGCTAAGACCGTTGCCATAAATATCTTCAAAATTATCATTGTGTTAGTGGAGGACACTGGATTTTTGATCAATTTCAAATTGCTCATATTTTTTAATGAAACCTTCGAGATTGTCTGCAGGACATCGGAGCGAGGACTAGCTCCTATCTTCTGCCTTGGTGAAAATGTAGGCCATTCTAGCAGTGATGGCTAACTGTTGAATATTCATCAGTGTTGATCTAATCTGTGCCAGGCAGACAGCTAGCATTGAGTCACTGTGTAGGGCTCGAACAGTCTCTCTCAGTCTCTGTCTCTCTCAACGGGACTCCCTATCTGAGTGCCAGGCCACAGATGAATGGGGTACTGTGGAGTGTGCCACACACGCACACGCAGACACACACACACACACACACACACACACACACGGGCACAGGGGCTTCTTCAGTGATGGGTGTCTGCTCAAAGACAGAACACACATTAGCATGCATGCACACAGATGCTGGAGATTTCAAAAACAACATTGGACCAAAACAAACAGGCAGTCCAGCAATTCACAAACCAACTCAGGGGACTCAGTTATGGAGGACAACCACTGATTATTCACAGAGTGTAACAGACTAACAACATGCATGATTTCTCCCCTTGTGTCTCAAAAGTGCAGTTTGTCTGGCTGTGATCTATCCTCCCAGAATCATTACTTGAGAACTCCTGCTATGTCCACACATATGGTTTGAGATGACTGAGATTCCCAATGGGAATACTCTCTGGGCAGACACATGCTATCCCTGTCATTCCTCACACTGACTGAAAGCACACTCTTATTAGGAAACTCCAGGGTGTTTTAATCACCATAAACATGCCAAGACTACACTGATCTATTCAACATATCCAACAGCGAAGTGGGAACCTGTCCTGACAGTATACCCACTCCTGACTGACTAAAGACCACCCCGATTAGGGTTAACACTGGTGGATTAGTTGGGACTGACAGAAATGTGCCACCACAGCAGAAATATTGATGTATGGTAGTTCTCATGCCACGGTCTGGCCTGTCTGCAGGAACTTTGGGGTTTGATGTAATGTAAACCTCAGCTATGCACAGGTAAAGCCTCGTATGATTTGTTGGACTTCACATTGATTTTCTCCACCATGTCTCAGAAGGATACATCTGTGTCTGTATGTGCGGATAGCTGGGATTCCTCCACTGGCATTAGCTCATGGAGCTCCAACACAGCTGGTCCCAGCTGTACCACTGCGTAGAAGCCCACCCCCCCATATGCTGCTCAGCACCCCTTTAAGTACACAGTTGTGTGTATCCACAGTGTACGTGTAAGTGTGTGCGAGGGGGGTGGAGGTTGGACAAGAGAGGAGAGAGTAACTGCCTTCAGGGGACACAAGCCCTTTTTACACAGAGATCCCGCAATATTGCTGTTTTTTTACACTGTACCAAACGAAGCCGGCATAATGCTGCCCCAGTGTGTGATTTTCCATAGCACACCGGCGTTCCAGAAGCAGTGGTGTGACATGTAACACTCCAGTGTCGGCATTTCCAAATTTTGAGTGATGGATTTAGGGAATCTTTACATTTTGGATGGTCATTTTGGGTTCCTTGTTAAGGTTAGATTTTGGCACAAGGTGGTTATGGCTATCATTAGGGAAAGGCCATAATGAAGGAATATACTGTACATCAATTTAAAATCCTGTTGCCCTTCTAGCACAAAAAAAAGAAAAAAAACCCTCATGACAGCATAGTCCTGTCCTGTCCGCTTTACACAGACATCAATTTAGCTCCGTGACGACCTCCACTGCTGGGCGTAACGCTGAAACAACAATGTCGCCCGTTCCATGTTTGTACATTTTACACAGAATGGCAAAGCGGAACAATGGCACAACATTCCCGCCTTGAACAGGCTGTGGAGAAAAAGGGCTACAGATTGAGTGAGAGAACACGATAAGGAGGAATGGATGGAAGATTGATTGTTTGCATTGGGAGACAACCGGCTGAGTGTTTGTGTTTAAGGGTCAATCTGCCAGTGTGGGAGGGCAGGAAGGAGAGCACACAGGGGTCTGACAGAGGTGGACACAGTAAGCTGGAAAAGGTCGGAGGGAGATGGACATGGGATGATTTGTGGGGTAGCACAGGGTGAGAGGGGGATGAAACATCTGCAGTCTGGGCAGAGGAGCTTTAAAGAAAAGCTTTATCTCTAACAAAGATCCTATAGGCAGGCCTTAAATCTATCACCCACTGCTTTATCTGGCCTAGACAACATATGGGCATCTGTTGGTTAACATTGCAAACAATCACCATTCAAAATCTCTTGAATCTCTTGAATATGGAAGGCATTTAGTAGAAAACTTTACCAAAATATAAACAATTGACAAAGAACTTCCCTGAAAACAATTTTAGATTCGGTTTGCAGTCGAGACTAATACCGTCCCAGCTGATGTAACTGCCTCTCCACCCTGGATGTGCATGAGGTCAACACCCCAGTTTGACACAAGAACAAAAGCCATACAAAAGACAACACCCAAGGCAAATGCAAATGGTATGTGAGTGAGTTTGTGTCTGTGTGTGCACATATAAGAAAATGTGCAAGTTTATACAACAGCCTCGAGATTAAACCACAAATATTTGATGTCCAAGGCCAAGACACTGTTGTTCCATCAAGATGGATACTCCCAATTCCCTGGTCAGCTGAAGTCTGTCAAAGGGAAATGATAACACTGTTGTGCTTCAGTTCTGATCCAAGACTTTACATAACTCTCTAAACGAAATTTCAGATAAAATACTATTCTATTCTAGGTATTATTCTACCTAAAAACACAAACCACTGTGAAATGACATGAAATGAAATGGAGTGAGTTGCTGTCATGCTGTTTACACTATGGGAAGACAAATTACTGCTGTTGCACCACCCTGGGAGAATATTTCGGCAATGTGTGATTTGAATGCTATTGAGCCAAGGGATTTACACAATATCTCATTTATACACATTGCAAGAATCGTTATGAGGAATGCAAATGATTAGCAGTCATGCCTACATTCCAGTGCACAAATGTTACCTCCCCGTGTCTCTCATGCAGAAAAATCAAATTACCTCAGCTTTCATATTGGAATCTACCTCACGTGAGTATAAGTGTATAGGCTCCACATGGCCACACAAGGCAGTATGATGGAGGAGATGAGAATGGAAACAGCATTAAGACCTACTGACCCCTGCTCACTTAATCAATTAGCCATGGCATTCCTGGCATTTCTTTTGCAATCTGAAGGTTTCTGTTCTACAGACATAAGTCAGCATTAAACAGTGCGAGTTCAGTGACAACCATGTGCCGTGTGGAAATCTCTACATCTTAAAGTCAGTACACACTGTCAAAATCTAAAATATATAAAAGAACCTGCCATTTTGGTCTACCATGCTGTATCTGCTACTATGATTACCCGAGAAATGCACATAATCTTTACCAGTTTATGATGCCATGATGTGCAATGCTCCATTTATCCTTAGAGCTTCTAATCTTTCAACGGTACATTCAACTTCCACCCTCTTGGCCAGTGTCTTCTACTGAAAGAAATTACCACAGCTAAAAACTATGGAAATGCCTTTGTTGGCGGCGTAATTCATTTACCCAAGGTCTAAACTAAACAACCTGGATGAAACATTTAGTGTGGGCAGTTAATGCGCTGGGAGTTACATGCTGTGCGAATAAGGATTTATTCTTTTTCGGGTAAATCTGGTGGAACACATTTCCTGAGTATTGCCATTCAACACTTCCACTGAAAGGATCCTGTAGCACTCACTTCAACTTTCGCCGAGTAAAAAGTCTCAGTCAGCAAGCTGTTCTTTCACTTCAGATAAAAAGACATCGGCAAAAATGGGAAGCTCACAGTCGAACAGACTATTTCTTCAAGAAAGAACATCTGAATGTCGCACTAAAGCTCTCTCTTGTAAAGTTATTAAAAAATTCCACAGCCAGCATGTGAGGCAGAGCTCATGGGTGCTGACAACTTTGGGCCCTTCGCGTGCTCAGGAATCACTGCCAAGCTGCAGAGCTAATCTCTCAATCAAGTTACATTCAATTCATGTTTTCCACAGCGTGTTAGATGTTGAGCAGCCTCTCAAAGAAAGTGCTTGTTTGTCATACGCAGCAAGAGACACATTCCAAAAGGCTAAAAACCATTAGTCCAGGGCCTAACATGTTTGTTCTGGTCTATCCTTTAGGTACACATTCCTGACAGTGCCGTTTATCACAGTGAGGCTCAGTCACGTATAGGGGTTGAGTTGTGGTGTACATGGCAGGAGCTATTGTTACAGGGCTGGCCTTGTGACTAGCTGTACTCTAGAGGCAGGAACAATGACAACTGATGACAATAGAGTCATGCATTTGATGTAATGCTAGAACGTCAAGTAGTGCGATCACTTTCACTTGATACACAACCTCGGGACGGGAGCTGTGGGTTGAAATTGCCACCCACTCACTTGCATTGTGTTGAATTGAATTGTGTGTGCTATCTGAAAGAGGTAGACTCACTGAATTATCCTGTTTCACTTTGTGTCATAGATACACAAACCGAACCTGCGAGAGACTACCTGTCTTGCGGTCCCCACACAACTCATCATAAAAGCAAAGGCAGGTAAGCAATCTCTCACTCCACCCAGCCCTGTATCCCTTCATCCCCTGAGGCTCCTGCTTCAGCCAAGAGCTGACCATCTTCATCCTCAACCTGAGATAAACTTCCTGGATAGGTGCGGTGTAAGTACAGCCGCCAACCAATCACATAAAACAGACCAAGATGAGAAAGATGAGGGGCGGATGAGATATGAGGGATGGGGAGAAGATGAGTTAAGACAGGTGCCTGAGAAAGTGAGACTGCATGAGTCGTGCACAAGTTACCATAAACCATCACCCAACATGTTCACGAGAAAAATGGTCAAGGAAGTGTTAAATTCCACAGAACATACAGACAGTGGAGGTCTGACTGAAAGGACAAGTGCTGCCCATTGGAGCCAACGGGGAACACTGTCGAGGAAGAGAAGGGGCCACAGCCCACCGGCTTCAAGAGGGCTTCCTGAGGATATCCGTGGGTCTGAGAGAACAGTGCACTGGTGCCTCAAAGGAAACCTGCCAGATCTCCATATGACCCAAATAATGGATGCAGTCAAAAAAAGGGTGAGCAGGGGAGAACTGAGCTGAGCTAGACAGGGTTAGTCTGGGCAGCGATGGGCAAAATTAAGCTTTGATAGTGTACAGTATGTTAGAACACTATGTTACAAATTCGCTCAAATAGCCCTCGTTTGACAGAAAAGGACTGAAGCATACATACCACACACTACGAAGTGCTGTGTGGGAGGAAACAAATAAGGATCGCTTCGTCTAACCATATGTTTCCCAGACACAATCAATAATTGTGTCTCGAGAGCAGAATCAAAGCCTTAGGTTTAGAGATGAAACATTGTTTGCTATATAATCAGAGCTTTCCAAATGTGCAAACCTCCGCCCACACTCCTTAGAACATTACAAAACTCTCTGAAAACAGACAAAAAGCTTCTCTGCAGGCAAGCAAAATATTCCCCAAGGCCTTGGCTCAAGATGAACTTTCAAGCAAAGTGGGATAAGAGTTTTCTTTCAGAAGAGCAAGTAGGGAATAAAAGGATGACTGTCAGCTGTTCAGGTGATCAAATAATCTTAGCAGAGAAGGAGCACAATTAGAAACTTACAGTGCCTGAGGCCATGTCTGAAAACGAAGGCTTCCTTAGAGATGCGGCAGCTATTCCAGGTAAAAAATAAATTGTACAACCTAAAAAAAACGTTTGCCAGTGGAGGTGCTATGGTTGTGCGAATGCATAATAGAGGCTGTGGGTTGGACTCTCATGAAAATCTGGAACTGCATTACACACACACCTCAAAAGACATTACACTGAGACAAAGTTTCATGTCTCCAGTCAAATAGCTTTAATGTGGCTCATTTAACATTCAAGAAAGAATGTTCACATCTGAGGACTCAGGAAAAAAAACATGTCTCCAGATGCAGTTGGGTACAGAAGTAAAAACTCACTTAGGCATCTGTAAATCCAAGAACTTAAAACATCTATAGCTTTAGTTCCCTGCATTCCTAAACTGCCTTTGACTGTTAATTAGCTTGAGGGTTGTTTACTTGGCTTCAGCCACAAATAAATGACTGGCTCACTTAGGTATTCTTATTAAACACATTCCACAACCGGCTGCTGTGTATGGTTAACCTCAGAGATGGCGACTCCTCAGGATAATACCAGTCATCGTGCCCTTTCATCGACTTTCAGCACCATGGGATACCGTTATAAAAGGTGCAAACTTGAACAAGCTTACTTTATACTATATGCAGAAATTGTTTGCTAGAGTCGGTTTTAATGCATAATGTGTGCGAGCACTTGACCTATGAAAAAGGCTATAATAGTTTTGGCCTTTCGATATTATGCTGAGACATAAGCAGCAGAAAATCAGGTAAAGTGGAGTGAGCATGGTGGCTTGGAGATTATCAGGACAGATATCTATCACAACAAGAATCCAGGCTCGTCCTCACATGCAAGCAGCCAGGGTCACTGCATCTGCATCACTATTTTAACTTGGTTTGAAAAGGCTTGGGGAAAACCCAAATTCAGAAAGGTCTTTCCCATATAGGACCCAATCATAACAAGTCATTGAAACACATTACATAGTGCGATGGCTGTATGTAACTAAGCCATTTTGCTTCTAAGGAGAAAAGGTATTCATTAGGCTCAGGCGACTGATTCCACAGGTTGCATAAAGATTTATGAGACTGAGCCTGATGTTAAGATAAAATTCACTGAAATAAGCTCAACCTAAATCAGCATTCAAGTCATTCAAAAATATGAGTTCTGCTGAAATGGACAGACATGGGTGTATTTAATGACTTTGCATTTGATTTAAGCATGTAGATAAAAGTTTAATCTAGCAAACCTTTCTAAAAGACTGAAAATATTTCATCAGAAGTGCAAAATTATGGCAAAGGGAATTAATGTTCCGGAGTTGTCAGAAACCATTAGCCTGACTTCAGACACTGCCTACACACTGCCATGAACTCAACAAACTAGTTACCACAAGTCCATTCAGTTTCTTCAGACATGATCATCCCAACACACACAGGCAATATAATGGCGGTTGAGTAGTTAGTTGGCCAGTGTGGAAAAACAGACTGTAGCTCAACTTTTAGGAGACACTCGCTATCAGCAGCTACTGTATACAGACCAACCGGATTTTTCTCTGCTTCCCAAGCTTAGTGATAAACAGTTTTGTTAAAAATATTATCCATGCTGCCACAAAAATGGACATTAAGTTTGTCAGAGCTTTCAAGGCTTCCCAGAAGCAAGGTTCCAGCCATTTCTGACATCAATGGTTTTGATATAAATAGTGCACTGAATGTTTACAATGTTTATTGGCAGGGTAGGTAGGTAGCGGACATTAATATTTCATTTATTCAGAGCTCCAAGAAACTTTTTGAAAGCAACAAAAAAACAACAACAAAAAAACGCAAGGTATATTTTTCCAAACATAACTTCGAGCCCGGTGCACAGTGATGCATCTTACTTTGATATTCCCAAATTTATGGTGAAATGCTGTGAAGATGTGTTTATTTTCACTTCAAAACTATCAGAACTACATAAGACCAGTTCACACTTTGTTAGGCTACTTGTGGCGAGCACACAACATTAGAGATGGGCAAGTTGGACAGATATGATTTGGGAATGATTTAAAAAAAAAACTTTCTGCAAGTGGAGGTGTCATCTGTGTGTGTGTGTGTGTGTGTGTCAGCTGAAGGGGAAAGACGTCAAACCTAAGCATGGCCTAATAGAAATTTGCCTCCAGTGCAATAAATCTGGATAAATCGCCTGGCTGGGAGCCCAGGTCTCCCACACGGTGTCAGAGATCAGGACAGCTTCTGCCTCCTGCAAACACACATCATTCTGATCCTCGGTGCCAGACCAAACCAAATTAGCACCTCTGTCTTCAAACACTCGGGACTGGAAGTGGCTGTGAAACATTTGCTCAGAGGATCAATCACATCCCATGGCCTGTTAAATTAAGATAGCTTTGGCTGCCTTTCCACACAAACTAGCTAACAAGCACTGCTGCAGAAATCTGTGTTGTTACAATATATCTCCAAAGGACAACATGTAGTCCAGTGGATTTGAGGCACAAAATGACTGTAAACAAACATTAAAAAAAACAACAACAACTCAGCTCTCTCTATTGATTGTTTGCTGCCTCAGATAACAAGCTTGTGTAGGAAGCATGCAAACAAACAACTTGATGGGGGGAATTGATGTGATATGACAAATCAGACATGTAAATACACACAAACACTCCCCCCAAAAATGATAACTTTCACTGTGAGAATAAGTACAGATCATAGAAGGACTTTTGCCAACTACAGAAGAAACAAACAACAGTTTCTTCAAACGGTGGTCCCAAGGACAAAATCAAAACTTGGGAACTCCTGGCCTAAACCAAAATGTCCACTGACTACCATCTGTGGAAACAAGACATGAGCATGTTCTCAATCCACAACAGTTGAAACATCGCTCTACCGGCTCAGTTTGTGCACGTAAACACAAACACACATGCAACCTGATGAGACTGGCACAAGTACAAAAGAATTAATTTCTCAACAGTGCAGCAACCTACCATATTCTCACTCGATTCCAGTTTGCATCGAGATCGGACCACAAAGTATGACCTCCTCACTCAACAGGCCAGCCGAAGTCCAAGCCGCATGCAGAGTGATGTGCGGGCCTAGGCACCGACTCCCAACTTGTTTGGATGCGTGATTTCACGCACCAACCAACACCAATACACAATCACCGATTTGCCAATCAGTGTCCCCTTTGAGAGCGAGGGTGAAATCTATCAGTCAGTTGTTACAGTCTATGATCCTGCCTCCCCTCCCCCCCAAAACACCCCCAAACTTACCAGCATCCCCATTACGTCCGTCCACAGTTGGGAGAAACTGTCGGACGCAGCAGCGCTGTCTGTCTGGGACTCGTTTGAGGGCGCAGCGGCCCCTTTGTCACCTTCCATAGTGTTACAGTGTTTATGGTGTGTTCAGTTTCACCTCGGTGGCGAAAAGCTTCAATTCAAGCCCAGAGGCAGTGGCCTGATCAGCAGCCGTGATCCGTGCCCAGGCAACTCTTGCTAAAGAAAGTTACTCTTGACGCACCCGGTAAATGCTCCAACATTCCCTGATAGAATCCCAAGTGTGCTGGTGCGTAAAATGCGTCCAGTCATGTTTACAGGACATCCGTAACACTCATGTCATGAATCCCACGGACAAATTCACCAGGAAGGCTGTAAAACCAGACTCTGTTTTTATGTCCCCACAACAGGTCATTAGTGTAAAAACTTTCTAGCGGGGTGTTCCCTGCTCCACTGTCCGCACTGCACCGATCTATGCCCGGGCACGAAGCGAACTCCACACCGTGAGGTGGGGAGGGGAGGCGGGGGGAGGCGGGGAGAAGTTGCAAAAGTGCGCAAAAAAAGTTTCCAGATAGTTCATGTAATCCCTTGGTTGTTGTGAGAAACGTCTAAAACAACTGCACCAAAGCGAGAGAGAAACTTATTTCCATTTAAAATAACGAGTGAGAAGACGCCCGAAGTGCAGACCGTGTCCTCCAAACAGCGCGCCTCCCCCCTCTCTTCACTCGTCGCTCTCTCTCTCTCCCTCTTTCTCTCGCTCTCTCCCTCTCTCGCTCACCCGCTCTCACTCCTCCCAGCAAAACATTACAACAGCAAAAACTTGTCCCATGTATGTCAAGAGTGTAAAGGCTACCCGCTAAGAATGATCTCACATCCCTGAACAAAGAATAATTAGAGTGTTGCGATAGTTTTCTAAGCGGAACATGTGGTAGCGAGTTTCAATAGTGATCTTATATATGTGTCTACTATGCGGCAATATATAATGTGCCTGTGGTACCAATCAGTTTGCACCACTGACTTTACAGTGCTTTGGCCTATTTTTCATGTTTGTTTGTCTTTTTATTCCCATGGTATCACTTTACGGTAAAGGTCCAATATGTTATTATATAGTTTGTGGTTTCCTATGATATAGTATCCTTCTGAAATTTATTACAGGATTACTAAGGATTTTTTTTTTTTTTCTGGGAAAAGGGTACCAAAAAACCTTTATCTCTTGCTGACATGGCTTTTCCACCAATACTTCTCTCCAGCCAGCGTTGAATAGAGATGGAGAACAAAGCGACCTTCTCCACACAATTGTATGAAAAACAAAAAAGCGCATGGGAAAATTGTTTTTTAGGGGGGGTGACGCATACTGTGCCCTATTGGTGTTACAAATCCCGACGAATGCTTCACAATAACACAAGACAATTATCCTGGAGGTTCGGCACAAAAAAAAAAAAATGTGTAACTACTTAACTTGTGTGTTCTTTCCATGAGGATGACCCCAGACAAACACAAAGCAAAACACTAACAGTAGTTGAATCTAACAACGTAACAGCGCTGCACCACAGATCTCATTTGAATAAGAGTAGAATAAAGAGACAGGCCTGCTTGAAAAAAATTAAACGTGTTATGAGCAAGCATGAAATTGCGCAGCTATCCTGACTGATTAGCCGTTTGTTATGCTCCACCAGCAGGCAACTCTATTGTAATGAAGAAGTCGTGAGAGTGTCTCTGTCTCTCCCTGTTGTTGCCAGACACACATTCTCCCAGAGCAGCAACAGCTGCCAGCTCCAGTGACTGATGCCAGAAGAAAGAAAAAACTGTGTGTGTGTGTGTGTGTGTGTGTGTGTGTGTGTGTGTGTGTGTGTGCACGTGTGTGTGTGCGTGTGCATGCGTGTGTAGATTGGGATCTATCAACGCGTGACTG
>OMLB01037114.1:2017-24885 GCA_900302555.1 Myripristis jacobus | reverse complement strand
GATCTACAGCCCAGAAACACAGATAGACAGCACTACATGTTTGAGCCTCAGTCAGACTCTGAAGAAGAGACTAATGTGCATCAGAATCAGAGACTTTTGATGTATCTGAATGGAGGTTTATTTCTCTGTTTGTTTAATTTCACTGCAACTGTCAGGTACACTGCAATGTTAGCTACGGTAACTGAACGTTAGCATATATCTAGTTTGTGCTGGTGATAGCTTTGATTGTAACATTTGTTTGGCGGAAGACTTATAAGTTCACACCACTCACTAGGCTGCAGTGGAAAGCTGAACTTGCTCAACTTTGCTAGTTTCAGGTAGTTTCAGACATTTTGCTCTAATTTGCATATCTTTGCATTGCAGATGTTGATTGGTACTACTTATCTATGATGTTACAAATTGTGCTTGTCCGTGCATGGCGCAATACCAGATTTTAGGAAAGTAAGGACAAACCTCTCTCCTTCAGTAGAGGAATGTGAAAACAGCGCTACAGTGGCAGATTTGGCACCTGCACCAATCTGTAAGGTCAACATCAAGCTTTCAAGGGTATTTGAGTTATTGAGTGGACAGGGTGTTCAATGACCTTGGTCATGAAGGTTTCTTCCAGACTATAGTCAAATGTGGAGGCTATTTCAACAACAATGTACAGCAATCCTCATTTACAACATCTGGTGTGTTAGCAGACATAACAGATTTATTATCACAGAGGTGGAACATGGCAGGTTTGACACAGGAATGCTTACACATTCTCACAGAAGGTGGAATTATTACAATTACAGTGCCTTGCAAAAGTATTCACCCCCCTTGGCATTTTTCGTGTTTTGTTGCCTCACAGCCTGGAATTAAAATGGATTATTTGAGGGTTTGCATCATTTAATTTACAGAACATGCCTACAACTTTGAAGATGTGATTTTTTTTATTGTGAAGCAAACAACAAATAGGACAAAATAAGAGAAAACGTCAATGTGCATAACTATTCACCCCCCTAAAGTCAGTACTTTGTAGAGCCACCTTTTGCGGCAATCACAGCTGCAAGTTGCCTTTGATAAGTCTCTATGAGCTTGCCACATCTTGCCACTGGGATTTTTGCCCATTCCTCAAGAGAAAACTGCCCCAGCTCCTTCAAGTTTGATGGTTTGCGCTTGTGAACAGAAATCTTTAAGTCTGACCACAGATTGTCAATTGGATTGAGGTCTGGGCTTTGACTGGGCCATCCCAACACATCCCCTTAAACCACTCAAGTGTTGCTTTAGCAGTATGCTTGGGGTCATCGTCCTGCTGGAAGGTGAACCTCCGTCCTAGTCTCAAATCACTTACAGACTGGTACAGGTTTTGCTCAAGAATATCCCTGTATTTAGCACCATCCATCTTTCTCTCGACTCGGACCAGTTTCCCAGTCCCTGCTGCTGAAAAACATCCCCACAGCATGATGCTGCCACCACCATGTTTCACTGTGGGGATGGTGTTCTTGGGGTGATGAGATGTGTTGGGTGTGCGCCAGATATAGCATTTTTGATGGCCGAAAAGTCCAAGTTTAGTCTCATCTGACCAGAGCACCTTCCTCCATACATTTTGGGAGTCTCCCACATGCCGTTTTGCAAACTCCTTCGCCTTCTTATTTTTAGCTGAAAGTAATGGCTTTTGTCTGGCCACTCTTCCATAAAGCCCAGCTCTATGGAGTATACGGCTTATTGTGGTCCTATGGACAGATACTCCAGTCTCTGCTGTGGAACTCTGCAGCCCCTCCAGGGTTACCTTAGGTCTCTGTGCTCTCTGTGCCATGTAGGGGTGGGTTAAAAATATCGATATTTTCGATACTGTATCGATACACGTGTAGAAACGACAATCGATACATAAATCCCAGTATCAATATTTTAAAATGCAAATAAATTTTACCCGTTCTGTGTTTTTGTTTGGTTAACCCCTTTAGTCTCGCGTGGTTTAGTGCTCCGCGCACCGTTATAGCAGTCAGATCTCGCGAGATCCCGACCATCCGCTTCAGAGAGAACAAATATGGCGGAGAAGGAAGCACAACTTATGTCACCGCGAAATCTAAAAGCTCATGTCTGGCGGCACTTTGGCTTCAAAAAGTGCGCGATTGCCGCCGGTATGCACGTCATCATGTTGAAATACGACAACAGGCGACGTCATAATTAAATGTAGTTCAAATACATTCGTCATGTCTTCCTTTTAACTAAAAGAGTTTTGGTTCCTTTTAATCAGACACGGGATGTTTATTTACCTTGACAGTTTCGGAGGTAACTTCCTCCTTCTTCAGAAAGGTCCAACTGACAGCCGGAGGGACACCTGTCAGATCCGGCGCCAGCCTTGCGCCGGTCCCGGTCGGCACCAGGTCTGCCGGTTCTGACAAGTGCGCCGCTCACACAGACTGCCGTACTTTCATTTTAAACCTAGTGTCTGTTTACATTTTTTATTATTATTGTTTACATTGGTTGGCTGCTGGTGATTTGAGTTGTTTACACACTGGTAATAGGCATTAACCAGGTTATGTGCATTGCATGCACCATGAGCCAGATGTACCGACCCAAAAACTGTTTGCGCTATTTCAGTAGAAAGTACATGATGTTGTATAACTATTTGTTTGATGGTCAGTTCTTTCTTAATGTAAATATTCATATTTAATATTTAATTATGCACCAGGTTAGAGGGTTACTTTTACAATTGAATTTACAGCATTAGTTCTTTGAGAATTTCTTCCATTACCAAAGCAAAGTTGGTGTTATAACTAAAATATCGATATCGAATCGTGTTGGAAATCGTATCGACTTGGGACCTAGTGTATCGGAATCGTATCGTATCGGGAGGTCAGTGGCGATACCCAGCTCTAATACACACATATTGTCATTGGTGATGGTTTGCCTCACCCCTGCACTTCAGCCACCCCCCTTTCCTAACACATGAACTGTTTCTGCCAGACATTTGTGGGAGGCATCATTGGTGTCAGCAGAGAGTTCCTTTTTCATTGGTGTCGTTTAGCCCCGCCCCTATACTTTAGCCACTGCCCTCCTGTGGGAAGCATTATTGAAATCTTAGGATCCTTTTTTTTTCAGTGGTGTGGGTTAGCCCTGCCATCTTGTTCTGTTGGTCTATCAGTTCATTGGTCCACAGAAATGTTTGTCATCTTTGTACTTACTCTCTGACAAATAAGGGACAAAGCTGTGCCCACCCTATAGCAACTGCAACTTTCTACCTGTGAGGCTGAAATTTGCAATGAAGGTCAAGTCTTTGTGAGTTTGTGTGTGTGAATGCATGCATGTGTGGATGCTTGCACGTACCTGGTCGCAGCTATTGTAAATTGATGCTTGTTTTGACTGTCAAGTACATCTTTTGTTTTCACAATTAAATTAAATACTATTTGGATTTAAATTGGCATAATATTGGGCGCAGGGGATGTTAACTAATGTAATATTGATTCGGGAGAGAAAGGCAGTTCATTGATTAGAGGGGCGAAATTGTTCAAAATCTGACATTTCATTGGCTGGAATTTTTATTTATGCCTACTTGTACATGATGATATTACCATTACTATTACCAACTAAGGTCTGTACGGCACATTTCCAGTGTCGGAAATTTAAATTTAAATTAAAATCCATGACTCTGTGTCATAAATCTTCCCAGACAGGATGTTGCGACTTCGTTGTAAGACCAAAAATGGGAGCCACATAATGCAAGGCTTGACTCATCAGTCCTGTGTGCAAGAACTGAAGAACAAGGTGGAGGAGTTAACTGGTATCCCCTGTGATGTGCAGAAAATTATGGTTGGTTATCCACCCTCCAGCCTTGATCTTCGAAATGGAGATGCTCACCTCAAGGACTATCCTATCAAATCAGGTCGGGTACTGTCACACTTATCAACAACAATGAGCACAACATGGAACAACACCCTTCACTTTCACTTTTTATAGTAATATGTACACTCTCTGTTTTGCAAAGGAGGATGCATTCAATCAGAAAAGCTGAAAGGAAACAAGGAAACACTTGTTTGAAGTGAAAATGTTTTGCTGAAGAAGTTACACGACAAAATGCAAAGGGATTTCAAATAATGGCAAAAATTATATCATCCCAAGTGTTAGTAAAATTTGGTGGCTTTGGACATTCTAAAATGTAATCTGTACAATATGTGTCCATCACAACCTTGTAGAAATGTCATGTCACTTCAAAATGAAGAGTAGCCACATACTCCAGCTCCGATAAACAAAGTAGAGGGTGATGAAGACTTTTCTTGTCGAAACTTTGGTCTTTCATTTCCAATGTAGTTTTTCTTCTAAACATACTTGGTTATGTTTACATTCAAAATTTGTTACCAACACAAATTGTGTGCGTCTTTGAAGACTAATAAGCCTGATGATTGCATTTACATCCTTGTTTTGCATTGTTTATATTGACTTGTAATAAGTTGTCCCTGTGCTCATTCCATTTAGTTATGTTAACAGTTTTTTTTAGTGTGAACTCTAGTGCTAGAACTGGTCACAGACCATATTGAACACCTTTTAATTTCTTTATTGGAGGCAGAGTGTGCCGCTTCATTTGTATGTAGCATTTTTCACATTTTTTGAAATACCTGCTGTTACTCCATTGTGCAAGGATCACATTGTGGTTGTATGGCCATCAGCTGGTGCACTAGAACAATGCCAAGTGCAGTGAAATTTGGCAATCATTTGTTGACCCAAAAATCCCAATAACCACTTGCCTCAATTTTTTTTAAAACATTTAGGCAAGCTTTTTTTTTTTATTAAAATCTTCAGCTCACAACTGTAGATATTACAACATTGTCATGAAGAGTGTGTATTTTTTCTTTTCTTCTCTAGTATTTTGTCATTGGCGTGTTACTCAAAGCATATTCCACTGTTTGCAGGGGACACGCTCATTGTTGAGGAAGAAAAAAACAAACCAAAGCCTCAGGATCATTCCACTGTGACGAAGGCACCATGCCTGGAAGCCTCTCCAGTGCTGACACGTCGGGTAGTTCCGGCCGACAACTCCTGCCTCTTCACCAGTGTGTCCTATGTAGTGGAGGGCGGTGTGTATGACCCGGCTTGTGCTCCTGAGATGAGAGGCCTCATCGCCCAGATTGTGTCAAGCGACCCCACGGCGTACTGCGAAGCAGTGCTGGGGAAGACCAATGAGGAGTACTGCACTTGGATAAGACGTGATGACACATGGGGAGGAGCCATCGAGGTGTCCATCCTGTCCAAGTTTTACCAGTGTGAGATCTGCGTGGTGGACACACAAACGGTGCGAGTGGACCGCTTTGGGGAGGACGCCGGCTACCACAAACGTGTGCTGCTCATCTACGATGGCATCCATTATGACCCACTGCAGAAAGAGACGCCCGGCTCCGACACCCCGCCCCAGACTATCTTCTCCACCGCAGACGACGTGATCCTGGCCCAGGCCCTCGAGTTGGCAGACGAGGCGCGGCGCAAGCGGCAGTTCACGGACGTTAACCGCTTTGCATTACGTTGCATGGTGTGCCAGATGGGCCTGGTCGGACAAAAGGAAGCTCGCGAGCATGCCAAGGAGACAGGCCACACCAATTTCGGTGAGGTGTGAAGAGTCCTTTGTCTTTTTCTCCTTCTCACGACTACAACCACAACCAACCACGTGCCCCCAAGTCTGGCAACTCCTTGTTGGTCTGTCTGCCTGTCTGTCTGCTTGTGTGATCCTCTACCTCACATCATCCAGCAACATCTAGGGAGACTCTGCACACACAGTGTTCAGCCTATTACCTGTCCAGTATTACTCTAAACTGCTGTTAGTTCTCAACTTAAAAAAGGAAAAAAGCTACTGCAATGCCCCAGCATCTTTAAACCATCATTTTAGTCTGTCTGGAATTGGTTGCAGCCTTGTTGAACAGATCTGGGTCATGTAATATTTGCTAATAATTCCTAAGATTTGTTTTAATCTGCTTGTGGTACCAGATTGATGGGGTTTACTGCATCAGGACAAATGAGCTAGTGACTGGTTTGCTGCCAACCACAGCAAAGTGTTCCAAGCTGACTTTGAACTACTTGCCTGTGATTGTCTAAGCTTTTTTTCACACACTGTTTTGTCATATGTGGCAACCTCCCCAGTCTAGTCTCCAACCTTTTCTAGCTCTCCAAGGAGGTTAAAACAAGCACTAAGAATTATACACTGTTTAATGTAACCCTATTCACTGTTGTCTTAAGCTCAGCACTCCAAGTTGACTGTTATTCATCCCGTTAGTTATGTAGCATGTATTTATTTCAGTTCTCAATTGATGGATCTCAGAATCTCTTCTGTTTGTCAAAACCGATGCTTTGGTTAACTTGTGCTGAAGTCCAGATTGGTAAGCAGAGTTGGGCAGTTTCTATGCTAATTTAGACTGGTGTCTATAGAAATGTGCTTCTTCTGCAATTTGTATTTCTTGTGACAGCCATTTGATTTCACACAACAAATGAGGCCATTCAGATTATGGTATGAGATCTACTGAAGTCTGTATTTGAATTTACAGTGTCATAATACAGTTGCTCATCTGGAAGCGTGATTATGTAAGTGGGACTTTGTGTGTGTGTGTGTGTGAGTGAGTGAGTGAGTGTGTGTGCACGCGTGCACGCAGCAGGAACATGGCTTAGTAGTAGTATTATTTTAAGGTTAATGGAAATGAACAAAAAATAATGGTGCTGAAAACTAAACATTTATAAAATTTGTAGCTTTTTCTCTTTTTTCTTTCATCAGTATGACAGTATTACAGGAGTGTGTGTGTGTGTTGTTGTTTTTTTTATCTAACGTTTGATTTTCAAATGCAATGCTGTAAGAAATTATCTTTTGGTTTGAAAAATTCAGTTTCTGTTTTGTTACATTTTCCTCCATAATTTTGACAACACACCATGCATATTGAGTAGTGACGGAGCAATCTATTTCAGGACACAAATCACAGTGAGACAGTAAGGCATTTTGGCTAGAGAGCTGAATAGACTGAGTGAGAGAATGTACTCAGTGCTGTATGGAACAAATCCTGTTCACTCAATGTATTCACTTTTCAGGTACTGTCCCCCGTTATGTGCTTTGCTTATCAACATTCAGTTTTCACCTTTTTTCGAATGGTTTTCATTTTCCCTCACACATTTGCAGCTCAATGCTAACTGTAGATGTGCTTTTAAAGAATTGTGAGCACATGTATTTTTGGTTTAGTAAGTGGTGCATGTTTTCAGAAGAAAACTGACACTCTTGTATTGAACACTGTTTCTCACCATTAGGGCACATCCTCACATTTCATCTGAAACCAAGTGTCCTCTCATCGCTTAGTCCTTTGATACGCACTGCCTGTGAGGCTTGAGCATGCACTTATTCCGTTATGTTAGACTTGACTTGAGCTCAGAGACAGTCAACTGGTGGAGGCCCTGCAGATGTTTTGTCAAGCCTTTGACTCAGTTTGTGTACGATCACTTTGCTCTGGTGTCAGATGCAGTATGACAGGCTCATAATTACTGGGCCATAAATATTAAGACCACACTGAGCCATCATACATGAATTTAGAAAATAGTGCAAAACAAGTATATTATTATTTTTCAGCTCTGTCGATCTTTAGAACTTGTGTGCGCTGGCAATATTGGCGTTCAGTTGTTGCCAAAAACTCTTGTATAATATACAGTTTGGTGGAGGAGGCGCTCAGGGTTTGCTGTCAGACTTTCTCTTTGGTCCAGAGGAGAGAGGAGATATGGAATTGAGGAAAGACAAAGCAAAAATGGTCAAATTCTTATTTTTTGGATGTGAAGTGCTGACAGATGCTTTTCCTCTCGTGTTTACTGAAAAAGTTAATTTTGACATTGATTATGCATTAATCAGCTTGCATACAAGTGAAACTATGAAACTTTTAATTATGGCTTTGTCGTATTTTGTATTGCCCTCTATATTTGCTGTGTCAGTCACTTCTGATGCCTGTGGTATATACAGTACATGAGCAGATCTGGGTCCTGTGGGTGGCGTGACTCCTGCAGACAGGTTTTTACTCTTAAGTTCTCAAGAATTTCCATGGACACTAACAATGAATGTTGCACACAAAGCACTACAGAATAACTGGATTTACTTGATTTTTTTTTTCCAATGTGTCAATAAAAAGTTATAACCCATGATCGAGTGTTCCAGTGTTTCTGTTTAACCCTTGTATTCACACATCCATGCTTTTAATGACTGATACCTCTAGTGATTTTCTGACATTGGATCTTCTGTACACATCCAGTATGTTCTGTATGTATTCTGTTTTGGTTTATATAGATCTTGGCATTTTTTTCACATAAAAAATGCCATTTATTACTAGCCTAGTTAGACAAGTTACCTGAAGAGGGGCACAAGTAATTAGGATGAATATGGATTGGGGGATGGTGCATGAGTTTCTGTGGATTCATAAGGTTGGAGAGCTCTAGGTTGTTACCAAACTATGGGCTTTATCAAACCTCAAAAATATCCAGTCACCCTGAACACCCACAACTTTACACCTGAGGGTTGATCTTAGTGTTCCTTGTGTTCATACATGCCTTCATTACAGTGGACCTAAGGTTGGTCACTATCACAGCTGAACAAGCTTTAGATCCTATTATGAGAGGGCAAATGTTCCTTAAAATAACACGGAGTGTAATCCCTCCGCCATGGCACGGGATCAGTTCAGGTTTGTGAACTGAGATTTTTTCCAAGACTTTCTAGGTTGTCGCTTCAAGTAATAAGCCATAGAGCTTGTAAAAAGCGAGCTGGTGCTTCTTTATGGTGGATATAACAACCCTATTTATGTGCATGGATGGATTTATTTATTTATTTATGTGTTTATTTATTTATGCTTTGGTGATTATATTGGCTCTCACTGCTCTAGGTGACTAATAATAGTAAGGTTTTTATTTTTCCATTACATGTCAAATAAGGACTAGCCTAATAATGCTAGGCTGTCATTGTAGGCTATGGGGTGCGGGTGCGGCCATGCGCGTCTTAATGCTCTTCTCTGATTGGCTAAGAGCTTAGGGCACAAAGTCCGTTACACAGGTGTCACAGCAGCGTCACCGCGGATTCACACACACACACTCACACAGTCTGGGGCCGGAGAGCAGCGGAGACTCTAAGAGGTATGTGGTCTATTAATGCGATTTCAGTCTAAACTTAACTCAGTTCACCTGTGTGTGTTTTTTCTTTGGCAGATATAAATCTGTAGGAGGTGAAATTTATTTATAACAAGTGAGCGGTATCAGCCAGGTGGAGGTTATGTGCGGATATGACAAGGAGTGAGACACCAGCGGATGTTATCGCCAGTGTTTTATCCTGGTTGATCCTGGAAGTGTAACTTTTTAAAATATAGGTAGATCTCTTCCCCCTCAGGCATAGCTTACCCAGCTTTATATTTCCCTCCACTCCACTGCCAGGAGTCACTTAGAAATCATTACTGAGGGGCATTTTTATAATGGTAGTCTTCCTCTTATAGTAAATGTAAGGTCATTTCTAAGGGGAAGAAGAATCTAATAAACAGTGAAGCTGATATAATTCTAGGTTGTTTATCTATGTAGGCTACAATGGTTAGTCTGTATCCTGGTTACTTCAGACTACATTTGCATATAAACTTAAGTTTGAGGTTACCTTTGTTCAAAAAAGATTAACATAAGCTATCCTACAGTGCATGCAAGATTTTGTGTTATGTTTTGTTTTAAACCACAACAAATTTTGTTTTTATCAAATGAATGTTTGTATATTTTGGAGAAACTGTATGATTTGGACCAGGTAATCTAGACTGTAATAGAAGCTACAAAGACTGGAAAACATGAGCATATCATTGAATGAATTTAGACCTCAAGGAAATTAGGGGTAGATTGAAGCAGGATAAACTTACTGAAAAGCCATGATTTTACATTGTTATGTAATCCACCTTATATGCACAATGGGGGAAAAAAACTAGGAGTGTCTTACTTTATAGCCATAATCACAACAAGACTACCACTGTGTCACTGTACCACAGATTAGCCTTCAAAGGAGATTTTCCAGTGCCAGTGAAAGCTATTGCCTCCCATTCAAGATATGATGGGATGAATCACATGGTTTTATGTCATGCAAGCTTTAACAGAGTGTTACACAGTTGCTACTGTATTGATTTAGGCGCATCAGTACAGTACATGGACATTTCTATGTGATAAGATATTTATAATATATTTTTTTTGTTTTTTCACTGACAGCTACAGTGGTTAATGACTAACTGCAGTTTTAATAACCTGTGGTCTTGTTATCCTAAGGAAACAACACAAGGTCATTAAAACAGCATGCGTAACAGCAGAGCAACACATACAGCCGATGACACCAGAGTGATAAGCTAAATAAATGGAATCTGATAACCAGCTTTATAAATTAAAATCCTAATGCTGCAGAGTGTTTGCGGGTCCACAGCTCTCCTATTTGCATGAGATCAACCCAGGTTAAAACGACAATATAAATGTTATCTTGCACTTTGGGTTATTCAAATGCACACCTCACACATGCAGCAGAAAGGATGGGGGTTTTTACATATTGTTGCCTGAGGAGAAGGGCTTGAATTTTTTTATTTTTTTTAATTTTTTTTTTATTTTTTTACCTGGAGGGGGATGACATGACAAAGCATGAACAGTGAACAGGAGTGCTATTGTGCCCTCCTTGACCCCTCTCCCCCAGGTGCTGAAACTATTCCAAATGTGCATTTCTTTTCACCAGCATTAGACAGGGGACTTTAGACTACACTCCTAACCTGATCTGTGCAGTTCCTGTTGAAAAATGAAATTCTTTAACGCTCTTCTCTCCTTCTTCCTTTATTGTGTGGTTGCGTCACAGCCTACTCTACATGCAGTAGCAGGGTACTTTTATCCAAAGTGCTTCACAGAAATATCAGTGCATATATTTTAATATAGGTGGCCCCAGGAGGAATCTGGTATCTGGTATAACTCTGGTATTATTGCCTTTCCCCACTCATGAAGCTTCTACCCAATTTGACAATTTTGTAGTGCTACACCATTACAGTAACAGAGCATGGTTAAACTGGATATCATATAGCTTTCAGGAGATCATTGGTGCTACCTTCCACTCATTTTGAAATTGATCCTGCTGAGGAAGATTAGGAGTGGCATGTGCTGTAATCTGAGTCACATGCAGTAAGAGGACTAGTTAGATATCTCTCAGAAACTCTAAGCCTTGATACCCTGTCATTCTCTACCAGACAGTCTGTTCCCTCAGATGTGGAGTTATATAGAAAGATGCTGATTAAGATTTAGATAGGCCTGCGTATGAGAAATAATGTTGAAAAACAGCTTAATGGTTCCGAAATGAAATGAATCAGAAGTCTAACTCTCTTCTTACAGTGTGAGAGCGGACCTGTGCCACTGACTGTGGATGAGCAGGGCAGTAAGATGCCCAGAAGTGATACGTGGCCAGGTGGCACTGGACTGGAGAGCATGACTGGCATGGATAGCGCTGGCAGCTGTGACAGTGTTGTCAGTGTTAATTCTGGCTTTGTAAGTTAACAGGGTTTACATGAACTGTGACTGGACATCTTTGTAGGTCAGCTCCCACACATGTATACAAGACGAGATATGATTACAAAAAACATGCAATCTGTGACCTCAATCAACAGGTGAATAGTGATATCTCCTATCCACCAGAATAGATATGGCCCAGGGGATCTGTCTGCTTTCATAGTTTTGCTTATATTTAGAAGATTTATATTTTGAATGCTTAAAATTATTTGTGGAGAAACAAAACCATTACCTGAAGTTCATCATTCCATTTCTCTGAATACATAACCTGTACTAGTGTACCTATACCTTGCATACAGTAATTTCCTGAAAAAAGTACCATACTTTGTGGAACAAAACACTTCAATCCCTGCTTTTATACATTACAGAGTGATGACAGCCTAGAGCACCTGTCTGCTGAAGAGAAGGCCTGCCTCATGTTTTTGGAGGAAACTATTGAGTCTTTGGACACTGAGGAGGACAGCGGGCTGTCCAATGATGAACCTGACCAACTTCCTGTTCCTGGGAACCTTGCTACCAAAATGGCTCACCTGTCAGCCTCCATGAGCAACAGCAAGTTCACCAGTGAGTTCATCAACAGTTAGAGGAGGAAAACAATGCATTTCTAATGACGTGTGTTTTTAAATATGTTCATGCATGTGTGTGTGTTTTTCAGGTTCACCAAAACATTCCTCCAAGGAACCTCTGAAGGAAAGTTTTAGAGAGCACAAAGCCATTCAAAACTACCTGGTTCCAACACCTCTTGTTGTGGCTAACAGCTCTCCTTGTCCCATGCCTGGTGCTAAGCCAAGCTTTCCTCCAAACAAGAACCCAAAGCCTCAGTCCACTATTTCAAGCAGCAAACCTGCCTCCCCCCACGGCCAACAATATGGCGCTCCTAAAGTACCTTCAGAGGTCAATGTTGTGGTGATACCTCCTCCAACCAAAGCCAAAGACTGCTCACTTTGGAAAGCTGAGGGTCCGTCACCAAGAGGACCCCTGTCCTATGAGGCCCTTGTTCATCTACGAAGGAGTGCATCCACAAAGAAGTCCCCTTTATGTCCTACAATTGACCATACGATAGATGTGGCACAGCACCCTCCTAATACAATGACAGGCACTCACCAAAACCATGGGAACCTTTCCAGATCCCCCTCAGAGGTTTCTAGGCCTAAGACTAGTCCTCCAGCTGTTGCTCCCAAACCCAAAGTAATTCCTGCGCATTTATCTGCTAAGACCCAAAACAAAATAGCATCTCCAACCCCAGACTTTTCACCCAGTGGGAGGTCTGTGGCAGATTCCCAGCAGGTGAGACTTGAGGCTTTGCAGAAGCTGGGCCTCTTGAAAGACAAAGAACCAGAAAATGAGGAGATAGCCCCACTGCCACCACCTACATCTCACTCCTCTTGGGACCTAAGTACTCACAGATTTGTAAGAGATCCATTGCACACAAACCCATCAAGAAGCCCGTCCTTTTCTTACTCTCAAGTGCCCACAGAAGCCAAGTTCAGGCCTGTGCAGAGCAGTGCCAGTTTCCACCACTACTCCAGGCGTGAGCAGCAGCAGCAACAGTCCGTGGCTCACTCACATCCCTCCCAGCCCAATGGAACAAAGGCGGTCACTCTGGAGCGTTCAGGAGTGGGTCCTGAGAGCCACAAACCCTGTCGACCCAGCTCACAACCTTGCTCTGCAACCTTGGGCACTCACAGAAATGATGGGTACTGTCCTGAATCAGTACACACCACGGAACCCGAGCCGGTGAAACCCACCACTGCAGCTCAACCTGGGCACCCCAACAAACCCTCAAATCCCCTGGGGTACACTGTTATTACGGTGCCTAGGATGGGAGAAGATCGTAAAGAAGCACTCAGAAAGCTGGGGCTGCTGAAGGACTAAGACAGACAAACAGCAGACATGGATGTCTGCCTACTTACAGTGTGTAAAGGGACTTAAGGGTTCAGGAGTTCCATCAGCTTAAAGAGAGTTAGAGCATTAAGTGGGAACTTGGCACTCGGCACTTTTGGCACAAACCAAATGAGGAAATTTTAAATGGCAATACCACCACTTCCAATAGTATGGCTGGTGTTGGGTTTAATTAAAAGGGATTTTTTTCCTCTGCCACAGGCTTCAATAATATCTGTAAAGACATCTTGAACATTGTAGTACTGTACATATTAGATTAAAACAGCTGCTACAACAAATTAGCCTTTGAGAATAAAGTTTAAGAAATTAAAATCACTGATATACAGCCTTCCAGGAATGGCCTCTACTTTTGCTTATTCAAATTTGGTGATTTAGATCCATTTTTACATACACTGTAAATTTGTGCCTGTGAGAAATTGAGAAAAAAAACAACAACTTAATACCTCAACAATGGAATAATAGTCAGGAAAAAACAAACAATCAAACAACAATCAAAATGGTGATATTGTCCTTAAACTCCAGTGAGCCCCCAACACAATGACTTTCCATTAATCAGATATGTTCCCACCTCATTATATGTAACCTGTTGTTTTGTTGTACTTAATGGAAAAATCAGCTCAAATCAGCAGAATATTTACAGTTATTAATTATCTTGCAATTCACAGGTGTGCCTGTAAGTGGTATGTAAAGTATATTTCTTTTAGGACTACATTAATTCAAATCAGTTTCTACCACTTTGTTCAGTTTTATTGTGAAAATAAATTTTGAAAGTGTATTTTATATTTGATTTCTCCCCCAGTGTGTGTTTTTTTGTTTGTTTGTTTTTTAGCTATATCTCTTAGCAATACACTGTTGCCAGCCAGCACTGATGCAGTAATAGCTCACCCAACTGCTTTTACAATTCTTTTATATTTCTTGTTTAGATGGGGTCACAGATGTGTGACACATTGCTTTCATACAATTGCCCTCATTATCGAAACACAGGAGTTGTATCGCCCAGATCTGAAACAAAAACTGATAGTGTATAGTGTAAATATAGGGTGAAAATGAAAAAAAAAAAAAGTTATCTATTGGCTATATATCCTTATCCTCATGCATTATTACATATTACAGCCTAGACCAGGTTTGTATGTTTTTCTGCACAGGAGATAAAATACAGCCAGTACTTAGAGTTATGTAGCTTAGTTCCTGAAATGAAACCATTAGGAAATGTGATCTAATCAAACTATTTGGCTCTTAGTGATTCATTCCAACTCTTAACAGTGTGCTCTTTCACACTGAGCTTTCCTTGTTTATTCTCCTGCTTTGCCCTTACATGCCAGTCACAGAGTTAGTCTGGAACAAAGAGGCAAAGAGGTTTTGGTTCAGTCAAACCTTGGTGCCTGGAAAACCTGCCCAGTGGCTTTACCTCTCTCCATCATCCAGCACTTCAGTTACAGAACAACTATCAGTCATACTACTCATCTTACACGCCACTCGGGCAATGAGAGAGCCTACTCAGCTATCCTCGCGTTATCCGATTATCTTGAGCCCCACCTCTGTGTGAAGCGCTTACTTAACAGACCAGTGCTTTCCTTTCTCTGTTGTATTCTTGATGTCCAGTGCATGTGAAACTTGTCATTCTCCCCCAATGACTCTTTTGAATGCTTAGGTATTTGCTTATGTAATAGTCTTGAACGCCTCAAGATTGTGTGTGAGCTTGATCAGTGCATGGGCCACCCTGTGCAATGTTATCTCAGAGAGGTATGGGGCTTGTATAATGGACCTGTATCTATATCTGAGCAGAGGGCTGTGTGAATAAAGGGTGTCACATTTTGAAACTGACACGGCTCTCTGCCGGTCAAGTAATATTAAACAATGGATGGAGAAATCAGGCCATAGCCCGAATTAGAAACATGATACACAGGCAGAAAAGTGCGCTTAAGGCAGGACTGTGTTGATCTGTTTATCGGTATACAGTAGATACAGGTGCAACACACTGCATGTCTTGCTGTGTTGAAGAGAAAGGTTATTTTTCTGTAGCAGATTACATTTCATGCCTCTGTTGTGTCTTTCCTCCTCTAATCTCACGGCTTGACTACAGTTCAGACATGGGGCCTTGTTGAAAGGTATGGGTGAGGTAGGGATTCATTTAAATAATGCGGTAAAAAAGAGAGAATATGAGGATTTCACACTTTGGATAACAATTAAAATGAGTATATGCTTTTTTTTATATCAGTAAAAAAAAATCCAGCAAACAAAATCTATGCAAACCTTTGATTAGTTGATGCCAACATCAAAGGTCATAGCAACATACCATTTCTGCATGTCAACACTCTGCTGCCATGGCAACATCCACCTCCAGGTGACAGCTGAGCCGTCCATCTGATGCATCACTGAAAAACTGGTCTGACATGTTGGCTGTAGATCTGGCCGCTGTGCTGGAAAAGTGCTGCTGATAACACTTTTACCCAAGCCAAGCCTCAGTGCTCACTCGTGAAATAACTTCAATTGACCATCAGCTGGATAAATGCAAATTTCTTTAATTTGATTTAGCCAGTACCACACTTGCAGTTCATCACCATCAGCAGCAAAAGATATTAGACAGTACATTCTTTTTCTTATTTATTTATTTTTTACTCAAAATCACACAGTACATGTATCACAAAATTAGAGGCATTGTACAAGCATCACATGGTGGCAATAGGTAGTGCCATAGGTAGGATTATGTTTTGGAAAAAAAAGCATTCAAAATGTGATTTATAAACACATTAAATGGCTGGATACAAATATCCATGAAAAGTGCCTACTGCCTATACTGCTGATGTGCTGTGGTTATCAAATATTCTTTTTTTAAAGATTATTTTTTGAGCATTTCTGCTTATTAGATATTTATTAGACATTAGGCAGCAGAGTCTGGACCAGATTCAAACCCAGGCTGCTGCAGTTTAGCCTTAGTATTACATGGAACACGATCTATATAGTGAGCCTCCGTGGCACCCTGTTATCAAATATTCAGCAGTTAATAATTTATACTTGATTGATCACACCACAGTCTTTAAAGTCAAAAATCGATGAGAAAGTGGCAGGAATAAAACTAGGTAGAACATGAAAATCCACAGTCCTTTTAGTTCCCGTCGTAAAAGATGTGAGCTTTGCTTTTTTTGCGCTTCACCTTGCCGTTGGACACTGGGAGGCCCAGTGACTCCAGGCGGAAGGGGCGTGGCAGGACCGACTCCGAGCTGACAGGCGGGCTCATGTTGGAGCCGCTCATAGTTAGGTGGGCCGTCCCGTTGACCAGACGAGGAGTGTGGACGGCTACAGGAGAACAGCTCCGTCAGTTGAATAAGACCAAAGGAGGAAATGGTGAAACTGCAGCTGCTTTGGTGCTGTGACTGTTGCAGACGGTTGCCACTACTGCTTTATTTAGTGTATTAAAGGTGCAAAGTGTAATAATTTAGATGCTCAAATGTGTAAATGACCATAAAACAGCAGCAGGGTTTTGAAAGTGTTGCTGATCAATACCAGTCAATCCACTGTTACTGTGATGGCTGCTGAGATTTTTGGGCTCTCAAAATAAGCAAACCAAGCTGCTGTATGTGCGAAACAACTTGTTGCTCTTAGTAGCAAGGTCTTACAACTAGTTGTGGGCTAAAACAGCTGAAAAATGATTTTGTTGTTTCCTACAGGATGGCTGTTTTGCTCAACCTTATTCTCTCTGTAGCTCCATTAAACATTTCTAAACTTGAGGGTAAAACTGTGCTGTGGTGTAACAATGTTACCTCTAAATATGATAAATGAAATACTATTTATAATTCCCATACTCGTGGGTGGAAAAAGCAAGTAGATGTTGTTAAAGCTCCTTAAAATGACATATTGTATCATCAATCATAATTTTATGAATTAAAACATAAGTGCACTTGATATGCACTTTTGCCACTGACACATTGGGACAACTGCATCTTTTAAGATATTTTTTCAATTATCTTGCCTGTTTTAATAAAGTTTTTTTTTTTTTTTATTAAGCATGAAGATTTTTTTTTTCCTTCCAGTGTATCCACTTTTTCTCATCTAAGAACTTTTTAACTTTTGATCTTGGCTCCATCAATTAACTGCTTTGAAGATTATCCACTTAAGTGTCTAAAGTAGAAAGTCAAAAGTCACAGAGTCTATATGTTTACAGCAGTGAGAGTGCACTCAGGTCACTTAGCAGTAGAACTGATTGGGTAATTAAACTGCTAATTTGAAACCAATTAGTTTGTTGTCTGTAGGTCCTGGCCTTACCAAGTGCCTTGGTGGTGTCTCCTCCCAGAAGCTGGCTGGCTCTCTTTGACTTGAAGTAGCTGCTGGCTATATTTTCACTGTCACTGCGGTCCAGCATCTCCTTATACCTGTCCTCCTCCACCTGCTGAAAACACACAGGAGTGAGGATCCTGTGGGTATCCTGCAAGCATTTTGAGGAAGAGCTGACACAAACACATGGACACACACACACACACACACACACACACACCTCTCCAGTATCAGCAGCTGAGCCTCTGCCTGCTGGGAGTCTTGAAGCAAGGGGAGCCACAGCTAAGAGAGAGATAAAGAAGACATGTTAAAAAAAAAAAACAGGATCTGTAATGCACACACAATAGCTAGAACTTCACAATCTACATCATGATAGAAACTCGGGACTGGTATGTGTTCACCCAGTCGACTTCCTATTCACCCATTCACCCCTCACCTGAAGGCAGTGATGTTTTCTGCACCATCACGTCAGGCAGCCTCCAGGTGGCGCTGTCCTCATCCCAAACGGCCTCTTTCTTCAGGCGGTCCACGTTGCTGTAGTTGCAGTCACGGCGCACCAAGGGCGCCATACGCTCCAGCAGGCCGTGCAGCAGCTGGCCCTCCCTCTCCAGCCGGCGGATGGTGGCCAGGTAGTCGTTCCTCTCCTCCGCAAACTCTGCCTGCAGATCACGGATCTCCAGCTTGGCTGCTTTCAGCTGTCACATGAGATTGATTTCACAGGACAGGGTGAAGAACAGAACATAAGACTGGGACTGGGACTGGAGTGTTCCATATGGGTTTAGCAAATGGCCTAAAAGCTTTCATGACATGAGTATAGGCTGAATCACTATTGAGTTACATCAACCAGTAATAGAGAAATAAACTTAAAATGTCACAGGTTATCACTTTCCTTAGACACTAAATTCAGCCAAAGAGTAGTAAAAATACGCTTGAGTTTCACAATTATATCAGTAAGGGCGAAAAGGAGGAAACTTAGATGACACAATAATATTCCCTTCTTGTTTATGCCCATACAGTATTCATATTGGGACACTGTTTCAAACTTCTAATATCCTGTCACTTGTTTGGTTCATCTTGCAGCTGCTGTGGCCCACCTTGCCCTGGATCTTGGTCAGGACTTGGCTCTTGGAGCGGACCTCCTCCTGGATGGAGTCATAGACGTTGAGCAGCACGTTCTCGCTCTCCTCGCTGTTCTCCGCCAGGGCCTGGATGAGCTGCATCTTCCTCTGGTCAGCCAGGGTCTTCCTCTGCCGGTGTCTCTGCTGCAGCTCCTTGTTCCTGGCCTGCTCTCCTCCGACCACCTCCTGCTCCAGCTGCTGCAGCCTGGCCAGCAGGGGGGCAGGAACACAAGCACAAGGAAATCCTCATTAGTATGCAGCATGGTACTCCAGACTCTTACTTAATCATCCAGTGACTATGTACAATAGTGGCAGGACACAGTAAGAGAGAGTCTATATTACAGAATCACTGACCATGTGGTTAAGACAGGGTATGTTCATTAAATGTGAACATGTTCATCATTGAAGGCCAAATACCTCTGCAGGGCATGTTTCTGGTCCAGAGGGCCTGGTATGGGGACGGCAGATGACTCTTTGTGGCCCTCTCCCTCTGGCCCTCTCTGGACACTCAGCACAGTACCAGTTACTGCAGGCTGGCAACATGACAAGAAAACATATTTAAAATACTATATTCACCTGATGGTCCTTACTCAGTATTTTAACCCTCTCAGCTCTGGTTTGCAATATCACATACATACTACTACTATGATATCTGCTGGTTGCAGTGCTGCATTGAAGCTACATCACATAAATATTCAAACCCAAGATGTTTATGGCTGCACCATTACATCAAATAGTAAATATCTGTGGGGCTTGTGCGTCATTTTATCCACATCTCCCTGTAATTCAGAGGGACATATTTGGGATCTTTGGAAACCTTGGGATCTTCACCAATATTTCTCAGCATGATCAAGAGTCAGGTTTACTTTCACTCCTTGAGATTATTTTAAGCAGCAATGTTTTCTTAAATTTGTCTACAGCTCATGTTAGAATTAACTTTATTGATAACACCTACATTTTTGTCAAGCATTGGCACTACACCGCTGGATTTCTTCATTTTGAATCTCATAGTAGAGTAGAACGCCCTCACCAGAAATTTGGATTCTCTGAACACTAGGTGGGACATGTAAACATACACACACACACACACAATTCTGTCCAAAACCCGCACAAGCCTGAGACTACAACCAGACTGGAAAGGTAATGGCTACATTTCAGATGCATATGCACGTTTTCTAACCTCTGGATTGGATAGACTGCATGTTTGCACTTTTGCACAGTGTCTGTGAATTCATAATCCACTAGAATTTAAAATAAAGTTCTGTGGGTTTGAACAAAGCTCAGCAAAGCATGCATTTGTAATGACAAACCCTCCGATGAGACAGGAAGGGTTGAAGTGGTTTAAAAAAAAAAAAAAAAAAAAAACACCCATTGGGTAGTGTCAGGTTTACTTTCATGCTTGAGATCATCTGAAGCAGTTATGTTATCTAAAATTGTAGCTATCACATATGGGAATGAAATTCAGAGCTAGAGCTCAGCTGGTAGCTGATAAGCAGTGGGGTACAACACCTTGGTCGGGGGCGGCTCCTCAATAGTATGGCACAAGGGATCAGTGCTGAGGCAGAGCTCTTCCTCCTGGACTTGGGTCACACCACTGGAGTTCTCTGATGGTAGGAAACAAGGCAAAAGCAATGTCCAACAAGTCATAGGAGAATAGTGTAATTTTTCAGAAGAATGTTGTTTTAAAATCTCATTTTAAGACAAAAAACAGTACCAGCACTGTGGACTGGACATTCATTTTTAAAAACAGTGTTCATAAATGATTTGAATTGATCATATAACTGCAAGTACACTGGATATTGAACATTTTCTGAGACGCACTCTGTTGGTTCTTTGTTGGTCTCTGTTTGCAGGACTAAATAATCGATATGAGCAGATGTTTTTCTGTTACCATTCTTTGGGACAGAGCTCCCCCTACTGGCCCTGGCACTCTCCACATTAGACAGCTTGGATTCATAGGAGCAGCGCAGGGCAGCAATGTCCTCCTGGAGCTTGGCCTTGGATTGCTGCTCTGCATTATACTCAGCCTGCAATCTGGCCAGCTTCTCCTCATACTCCTGCACAGCAAGCAGAACACAGGTTCATAAATAATCTGGCTCTGGAACGGGAGCATGCAGTGATGTGAAATGATTTACTGGTTTAGGAATGGTCTGCAGCTACCTCTTTAATCTTCTCCTTCTCTGCCTCTGTGGTAGACTGTGGCCTTGAGAGGACAGCAGGGGAAATCTCAGACACCTGACCAGCCAGCAGAGCTACATGCATGTTAAGAAAAAGAATTTAAAAAAGGCCTTTTTAGACAGATACAGCAGAGAATATCAAGTGGCAAGCCCAGCACCTATATGACACTGACATGAAATGTTGGCAGTGCCCAGCTGGCCAGAGATGAGGGCGCGTAACTTCTTGATCTCTTCCTGGTACTGTCGAAGAAGAGCGTCCTTGGGGTCCTCGTTGATACGGGGCCTGTTCTGGATGCTCTTGGCCCGGTTGGCATAGCGCAGTGTGCTCAAGCTCTCCTCATAGTTGTTGTCTGCAGGAGAGAGACATGCGACCATCAGGGTGCGCGTGTTCCCCCCCAGGGAGTCCTGCAAGAGCCGGGTCAGCTTGGAGTCCCGGTAGGGGACGTATTTGGAGCGTCCATCCACCAGGGCGGAGATGACATTGCCCAGAGCCGAGAGGGACAAGTTGATCTTGGTGGCCTCACGGAGGCGCTCGCCTGTGGCACCAGTTTTAGACTGACGCTCGCTGCCCGCCAGGTCCACCAGGTTGAGTTTACCTGCTCGAAGGTGGTCCTCACCGGCCACATCTGAAAATATGGAGTTGAAGACAAGCACATGAAGAAAAAGACATATTTAAAAGTGTGTGTTTGTAGGTTGTATGAGACAAAGCATCCAACCTGAATCATTAAATCACAGCTAATTGCGATGTGCCTTGTATTTCAGGGTTTAATTTGTTGTTTAGTGTTTTCCAGCATGGCTACAATGGCGTTTAATTTCTTTCTAGTCATTTTGCACCAACGCTCAACAGTCACACTGGGAGAAATCCTTTATAGTGGTGGCAGAGGCACAATAAGCTGGACCAGAAGACAATGCAGTCACAAGACATGTTGTGACATGAGAAACGGGTGTGACTGCAATAACGGACCCAATGTTAGCTAGCTAGCTACATCTCTATATGGTCATTTAAGAATGAAAAGTTCATATCTATTTTCTGTGGGGTGTTGAAAGGCATTCTAAATAAAACCACTTTACCAGAAAGCAAAGCCTGGAATGCAATGAACTTCAAACTGATGACATCTAACAGTGAGAGTATTTGAGGGTGGAGTTTTCCTTTAATGTTGATAAGCTGGTGACATTATAGGCCATTATAGGACCAAATGCTCATATTCAAGAGGTGTCATGCATGCCTGTCTCTGATTTCAGTGTTAAAAGGGTTGGGACAGTGTGTATGTGTGTGTTCACCGGTGTTGCAGATCTCCAGGTGGATGGTGAAGATGGAGTGGGAGCGGGAGGAGTCTTTGTTCATCAGAGTGTAGCCCACCGCCCGGTTCTTCCAGCCTTGCTCCATGATCTGCTCACACTCCCCTACACTGTGCACTGTCTGCATGGTGAGGTCCCGCACGTACACTCCACGCTCTGGGTGCTCTTTCAGCTGGCATTTATCAACACACACAAAGAAACAAGCCAGATGCGTCATCTTGTTTGGACACCTTGACCTTAAGATATGATGCAACCGCTGTGCCTTTAGGATCACCAAGGCAACGTCTACTGTGCACGAAGAAAACACATCAGGTCCATTGTTTGAGGGCAGTCTGAGAGACGTGTCCAAAATCAGTCATCACTTGCTTTGTAATATCATACATAGTCTTACCTCCATTCTCTGTTTGGTGTCACTTCCTAAAAGGTCTCTGATTTCTTCATTGTAAATCTCCAAGTAAGATGCCCTCACCAGGAATTTTGTATTTTCTGCACACTAGGTTGCACACACACACACACACACACACACACACACACACACACACACACACACACACACACACACACACACACACACACACACACACAC
>OMLB01037105.1:8733-25027 GCA_900302555.1 Myripristis jacobus | reverse complement strand
AAAACTGAAGACTAAACTGAGTTGCATAGTGGATTCGAAACATGACATATAGACCACACACATTCATACATGCACTCACACACACACACACACACACACGCACACCGCTGCCTCTCGTGTGTGTGTTGCTGGGGATAATAGCCACCAAGTGTAAGATCTACTGTACAGAAGAGAGGATTATCCTGCAGCCAAAATCTGCGTGTGCGGGATAATTCCCTCTTTCATGGATCCTCGCCATACATTTCAACAGCTAATGCCCTCATTTCATACGGCAAGACGGACACAAACGGCTGCAGGAGCTGCTCTGCTGGAGCGGTGGAGCGCCGCTGTCACTGAAACAAACAAATAAATAAATAAATGGGATAAAAAAAAAAAAATTGTGACTTCCCTTTTGTATATTTCATGCTTTTTACTTGAAGTACAGGCCTTTATAGCTTATGCAACATTTATGATACACTAAGGTCTGTGCAAAAAAAAAAAAAAAAAAATATGAAAGAGATTTGAGAATGTGTGGCTGATTTGAAAACATGGTTCTGTTATTCCAAATTGTCTCAAGCTTCAGAGGTCTGGTTTGCAGTTTGCCCCTCCTGCCTTGCTGTTTCCCACCGTCCCATGACTGAGCGAAAGGCCATCCATCATGAGAGTTTGATCCTGTCCCGCTGTGCCCAGCCCTCTATTGCATGCCCGGGGCGATGGCTGTCCTGCAGTGGACTACGGGACAATGGGATTGCTGCAAGCCCAGGGACATCTGGCTATGCTGAATTTCCCAAATGCATTTCTCCCCCCCCTTCTCCTTTCTTGTTTTATTCTCTTTTCGTCTCTCTTGTACTTTCAACTTTAACCCCATCATCGCCTCTCGGCTCATCAGCGCTGTGAGCTTTCACATTTCACATTTGCAGAGAAACCATGTTCCCTCTCCTTCTGGTGCCCTTTCTTCTGCCCGCATGCCTTCGGTACATCAGTGATTTGTGAGACTGTTGGACTGTCGAATTCCCCAAGTGCTGAGATTTTTCTCTTTCCTCTTTGTCCTCTCCTCTCCTGACTTATCATCAGTGCATGACTGAATGCCCATGAGGCAGCGGTACAAGAGAAATTTCATGCCTGCACATTCCATTGTCCCCTCCTCTGCCATGTCATACTGTCCTGTCATCCACGTCCTGCTCTCTAAAACCGGTCCCAAAAAGGGGTGAAAGGTCCATTTCAATGGAAATTCCCGCTATAAAAGACCAGCAATATGTTTTTGATTTGTCCCAGGGCTAGAATAAGGGACCGAATTTTCTCATTTGGCTCTCCAGCTGAAAAGGTTTTACAGCCCTGGCTCTGCTGCATACCTGGGTGCATGAATATGAGACCATCTGCCTGCTTTGGGCCCGGTTTCCCAAAAGTATCATGATTTTGATCTATTCCTCTCTCTCTCTCTCTCTCTCTCTCTCTCTCTCTCTCTCTCCGTGTCTCTTGCTGGCTCGTTCTCATTTTGCGTTTTATTAGCAGCTATTCTATGCCTTTTATGCCTAAAGCAGAAAATCGTGGCCATATGTCCACTTTTGAAAGTGGCGCGCCAGCAAATCAAAAATAGCTTTTCATGGAATGACTGGAGAAGACAGAGGTGCCTTTGAGAAAAATAACATGTTCTGCCTAAAGACACCCAACACTGTAAGGAGAAAACAGGAATCCAAAGAGCTCATGCATATGATGATTGTTTCACGGTTACTCACTGACTTCCCAATATAAACACTTTTTCCTTTTTGTAAAACTTATCCTCTTTTTAGTTGGGTAACAAACGGCACAAGTGGAATCGCTTTATAATCTGTTGTAATAATCAGCAGCCATTTATCCATACTGTATAAAATGATGGTGTTTATTTGTGCAGCCACAATTGGGTGGTGGCATTTAGATCTCTTCTAGTTTACACACTTATGCGGGTTGATTGATCATTCATTTTGACAGAGCCGAAGCTTTTTATCATCTCTTTACACACGACACTGCAAGCAACCGAGCGGCAGAAAAATACACAACATAAATAAATAACAGCCAGCAGTTTGGGAGAAGTTGTCTAAATTGACAGCATGCGTTTCTATTTTAGTGACATTTTTTTTTTTTTTTTGCCCTGTGCCGTGACTGTGGCCACTGGTGGAAATTGGACTTCCTGTATTTTTGAAAACACAGGGATGGATGGATGGATGGATGGATGAGGAAGGGCAGATTTTTCCAACAGCACATAGCTGGGTGCTGTTGATTAAACAAGATTGCACAACAGAATGATGAATTAGTTCAAGCTGTGGACGGCAATCTCTGAAACAGACTGCGTTTAAATCTAATTGTGTTTAATTGCAACACAGTTTTACATCAAGTTGTTTCTGGCTGCAGTCACTATCGCTATATCAAAGTGTAGGAAACCAAGTGTGTGCAAAAAAAAACAACAGCATCAGCAATCATCAGTGTGTAAATTAAAAAGTATGGCGTGAGCACTGGCAGTTTTTGGAGTTTGGACTTCTCTAGTTTAAACATTTTTTGCAGTTAAGCAGGATCAAATCAAATTTTACAAACTGTCAAACAACTCGTTTGTGATTCATAAGTGTTGTTGCTGTTTGGTTACAGCTGCTTGCAACCCCAGGCTGCCACAGCTGCTCATGCTATTCATATCACAGACCTTCCAGTCAGAAACCTGTTTTCATAATGTAGCCTATCCCTGATGGTCTGGGCCTCCAAATTTACAATTTCTGCTTGGCTAGCAACATAAGGGTATTAATTCCCACTCTTACACAAAGAGACATTGTATATTTCAGATGCGTGCAAAATATTTCTTCAAACCAAGGTTATGCATAAAAGGTTATAGGAAATTATAATTGCAAATAGGTGAATTGAGTTTTTCTTCATGTTGAGAAAACTTGACTTTATAATGATTGAGAGTATAGAGCAGCACTGTCAGTGAGGTATGAGGCCACCTGCTTCCATTTACTTTGCTCTATTGTCTCAATCTGCATCACATCTGTCCAGACAGATTCTGTGCGATTTGGTGAAGTTTCCACTCTACCATGATCTTCACTGTCTTCTGAAAATTTGTCCCCAATAATTTCAAATTGGATGCAGTTTTTGCTGGTGATCTTTCCCAATGAAACTCTCCTCCATCAAGGGCTGTTGCTGCTGAGTTTTCCACATGTATTTTTTTTTTCTTGATGGTTTGAGCTCAAACGAATATCCATCCAGTCCTTTTGTATTAGGATGAAGGAAGAAAGGGAAGGTCACCAAAGAATGGAAACCTCACCAAATCACACTGAAACTAACTAGAAGGATAGACTGCACTAAGGGTAAGATACTTTAATTTTTTGCCATGGGTCCACTATGTTTCTCACTAACAAGGATCATTCAGTATTTAAAAGGAGCGAGGAGAAGCAGATGGCCATCCAAAGTGCACGCACCTGTCTTTTATAACATGATGACACACTCTCATTAATAAATAGTGTAAATGGTGATGTAACATACATTACCGCGGTAGAGTGCACTATCAATGATGAGATCCCATTTTAGTCCACCCCATCTATCATTAATATACTCTATGGACAGGTTGGGGAATCAACTGATGGATGGGTGGACGGAAAGACATCAAGGCTGACAGACAGGCAGACACAGAGGCAGGAAGTCAAGCTCAGCATTAGCAAGACTCAAAACATTTTTACCTCAGAGATGGAGCATTTGCACACCACTTTTGTAGCAGGACTGCAAGGCTAACAAGACCAGAGCCCTGCATCTGTGAATGGGGAGCTGTCTATAGTCCGTTCACGTTACGTTTCCAGAAAGGTTAATGATTCTCCCTCTTCACATATGATAAATTCCTTTTCTGTGCGCACTCATTCGCACAGGCCAGAAAAGTGTCTGGAAAAATTGAGAGGGGCAGCTGCAAAACATGTATCTACATACAAAGAAGACAGCAGATGCTGGTAGTGTCAAGGAAATGCTCTTATGATAATACTCTGGACGCTTGAGAGACGAGCAATCTCTCAGTTAACAAATGTTATTTGTTTGTAAAAAGCTGGAGTTTGATTGTGTGTCAGCTAAAGTGCATTTGTCGTCTAATGTAACATGAATGCAACATAAGGTGCATTTATAAACAACATAGCAGTGCATAGAGTTCAGCTTTGCATTGATGTGCGTGTTGTTCAGTTCCTATACATGGATATTAACGTATGATCAACCAATCAGATGACCCCTTGCAACCTTTTTCAACCACATCAAATACGCCAGTCAGCATCAGTTTATATTATGTCTTTTCATTGACGTAATAAATGTGCTTGTTTCAGCTGTATTTGGTTTGAATACACACAAGCATTTTGTCACACAGCTGTGCGTGCTTGACACGGTCATGGCCTTGTGAACTATGTATTATCAGGTGCTTTGTATATTTAGGGACACTGTCAAATTGCACAGAATATGAGATTTCCTCCAAAAGATGTTAAAGCTACACGCAAAAAACATGCTTGCATGCATGCTCTATCCACGAAACAGCAAGATCTTGTCCGACACAGTCCAGTCATAAATATTCTTTAAAAAAAAACAAAAACAAACATAAATTTGATTTTTGCCTCTATCAATTCCAACAGTTCTGCTGCGTGGGCTTCCCGAGTCCACTCAGCCTGAGTGTAACTTTATTATCCTGAGCAGGAAATTCATCTGAAGGTGCAAAACACACAATCACCGAGCGGTACAAAAACAAGCCGTAAAAAACAACGGCAGAAGTTCTTTATCTTCCCTTCTGTCCATCACCCCTGCCGCTCTCTCACACACACCCACATGCATATAAAAAGTGTGAAGGCAAATATTTCAAACAAACTACACTTGCAGTGTTGATTATGCGCTCGATTTCGCTGCGATCCTGGACTCACAAACATGCACCAAGAGGCAAAAGTCACAGCACTCTGCGGGGGTGAATAGTATGATTGGCATGCAAGTGTCTGGGCAAGCAGCGTTGTTATCACTGTTGCCCTCGACTTGTGCAATAGGTTGTAAATATCAAAGGTGTGTGGCTACGGAAAATAAGCGCTGTACACTGATGGTGCCACCACTCCAGGTTTTCCAGCTGCAGACTGATGGAGTGCCCTGTCTCCTCTTATTTAAAAAAAAAGGATCTGATAATATCTCAGCAGGTCTACCCTAGTCCAACTCATGTATCTTTAATGACCCAATATGAGATGTATGGCACAAAACAGAGCCGGCAGACAGACAGGTACAGCACATTGCCATCAGGAATAGAGATGGTCCTTCCTGACCTGTAGTCAAGGTGTTATTAATGGATGCGCAAACCAGGTCAGACGACAAGTAGAGTGAAGCTGCCAACAGGTCCGGCGCAGCCAGAGAGTCTTTCCCTGTCCACCTCATCCATAAACCACAGAGACTCTCCCATTGTACCGCCGCATGGTTTAATATTTTATCATCTCTCCATACTGCAATGGACCTCTTCTCCTCCTGGATATGCATTAGTAACTATCTCCTGTGGTCTCACCTTGTGATGGATTGTGTGTGTGCGTGTGTGTGTGTGTGTATGGGTGGGTGGGTGTGAGAGCGAGAGAGTGTATATGCGTGGGTGTGAGGATGCATTAGCCAAAGGGGATGGAAGCCTTGATCCCACAGAAATCTTAACATTCGAGTTTTTTTCTGCGGGTTGCAGGCAACTTGCCCACACACTCTATACTGTGCCGCAGCTGCAACGGGAGCTGCTGTGCATACATAGCATTTATGCAGGTGGAGAAACTCTGATGATACTGTAAGCGTTATGTGATTATGGTCTGTATTTACACTGCTGGCTGAGGCTAAAGCCATTAGATCTGGGTCACTTGAGGTCGCGGTTCTTATTTTCTGTATAAATCCGGTCTAAATTCAGCGATAACTCACAGTGTGCTGCCGGGCTCCGATCGAATCTCTCCCAGATCCTCTTTTTTCCCGCTTCTGCCAGTGTCACGGCGTGCTCGTTCCTCTTCTGAAGATATTAGAAGCAACAACGCAAGACCACATGTCGGAATATAAATAGTTTATATTTGAGAAAACGGCTCTGGATAAATATTTGGTTAAAAATTTCACATACATATGAGATAGTGTAATCTTTGGCAAAAACAAACCACCGGGACAGTGACATTTGCTCCATCCTCCTTCTTTTCACACAGAGTTTTGCATGATCGAGGTCACAAGTATTTACCGTCACTGACCACAAGTCTGTACATTTCAGAGCAACCATTTCAGGTAAAGAAGACCACTTTAAATGATTTCCAGATGTTCATGTATTTTTCATCTGACATATAAAACAGATTTAATAAGTGCTTTAAATGTTGCCTGAGGAGGAACACAGTGTCTGAATATCAGAGAAAAACTTCTAACTCCAGCGCTGGTGTTTTTATTGCTTTTTTGTTTTTGTTGTTTACCATAACTGACAATCTAAAATCATAAGTTACTTTTGTGAGCCTTAGACCCATGAAACTTTCAAAGCATATTATCTAATTTCAAAATGGCCTATCATAAAATAAGATACAGTAATACGCTTTTCTTTTTCTTTTTTTTTTCTTTTTTTGTTTCCATTCCCGAGGAGCTGACCTATAGCAGATATGCAGCTTTTCATCTGGTGCGAGCGCATCTCTCCCCATGAATCTGAAATGGCAATATTAAAACCACTCAGTTCTTATCGATGTTGTTAGCGCTAAGGCAATGGCAGGGATTATCGCCACCATCCAGTGTTTGCACCAGCCTATCCTTTGTGTCCTTGAGAGAAAAAAAAGGGAGTGAAAAAAAAAAAAAAGAAGCCCAAATGTGGAAGAAAATCCAGTGAGAAAACAATATAAAGATACACATCTGGTGATAAGAGCTAATAGAACACAGAAATGGAGAAAATGCAAGGCGACAATGAGATGCAGTGCAAAAGAGATAAGCCACATATAGCTTACAGTACAGCAAACAGATTGCGATGTAATGTACGATGATTAACGGACCGTCGCACACACACATGGATATTTTAACAGAGTCAGACTATGGAGGGTCATGGAACAACAGAGCTGGCAGCCGAGTTATTTCCAGCTTTGCGGTAATAGGTAGGCCCTGGAAAAAGCCATCGGTAACCTCAACACCTCTAGAAATGTAACACTGTGACCGAATCCCAAAATATATTTCACAGCGTCATTTGAGTCATTTGGTTAACACAGCACACTGAGGTATTCTGGCACAAAAGTATACGCAAAACATATTCATACCCAAACCATCCCTGCATCCCGTACAAGTATTAGCTGTATTTATAGTAGACACACACACACACACACACACACACACACAAAGAATAGCATGGGCTCTCCTATTTATATTCAATCATGCTGCCATTCACTCGTTATGCTCTTGAGATGCAACGAGTAATAATATCACGAGGACAAGATATGGAGCTCAAAATAGCGATGTCGTATCAAGTCAAACGCATCACTTTACCAGGGCCCTCCAGTCGATATTTATAAGCATAAGCAAGTCTTGAGCATTGTCCTCAATTTTCCACATTATTCAAATTCTGTTGATAATGTTCTTAAAACGCTATTTAGAGGGTTAAAGCTCTGTTTGGGTACACCGTGGTACAAACTTTCCATCTATCTGCAGCCAAAGACTGTATATCATATCACTATAACCACTGCTGTGTGCAATTAAAGCAAAATTACAGCAGAAAAAAAAAACAAAACAGTAAAAATAGGCAGGTGCAGATTGATAGACGGGCACAAACTGACCACGGCTTTCGTCGAGCCACCCTCGTATAACTGAGGAACTTAATAAGCGGGTAGCCTGATGGCTTGATTAAATCATGCTGAGGAGAGAGCAAAAAGAAACCTGCCCAGACTGCTAATGAGCCGCTGCTTCTAATTATCTTTTTTTCTGCAGTGCCTCCCATCAAAAGGTGAACGACGGATGCTTCCAACAAGGGAAATACACACTGACCAACGTCGCGCGGTAATATCGCTCCCACAGCTCTGCTGTTGAGTTAGCGATTCAGTTACGAGTCGAAGTGCGGAGTAAAGTCTTTGTCAACATGCCTGGGTTTTTGGAAAAGTGGAGCAGATGGAAAAAGTTAAAATGTCCCTGCAATGGCTGTAAAGTTCCTCCCTAACCTATCAAGACGGGGTGAGCGTCTGTCTTTAGTCGACATCAGTGAAAGCGAGCGGCGTGGAACGTTGTGCACCTGGTGCGAGCGGCGGGCGAAATGAGGCGGGCAGGTTCGCTAATGAGATGGTCTGAGCAGATGAGCGGCCTCGCCACATCATCACAGCTCATGTCCGAATGTTCCCTCCACGTTTGACCTGCCGCGGCCTCCGAGCGACGGCTAAATGATGCTGTTTGTTTACACGGCGTCAAGAAAGTACACATAAAGCAGCACCTCATTGTCTGAGCATCTTCATGCATTAAGCAAACTGTCTCCGGCTTGATGGAGCATGTCCGCGGGAGAATTAAACACCTCGGAGTGCTTGCTAGTTTAGGTTGCCCTAATTATAATTCCAGATAATTAAACTATCAAAATGGAAACTAATCTGAGGTGAAAGTCAGTGTCTCTTGTGTTTAAAGGGGCTTCTTGCATGACAATCAGGCCGAGCACAGCCTTGGTTCAGACTCAGATTTGGAATAAAAACATTTCACTTTCTGCTGAGGAGCCATAAAAACCCCAGCGAGCGACGGCTAGCTGAGTGATGCCTGGCTGATCCTCTGCATGTGTTAGAGAAAAGACCCAGTGCAAACTATAATGTTCCTGCCGAGCATATTGATTTAAACATTACTTACCTGGGAACTCACTGCCTGTTATTAAAATCGCTGCCTGAAAAGAACAAGGAAGCTATTTGTATGAGCCAAAGAGAGACACCGCAGATTCGGAGGATGATGGGATACTACGACGTGCGGACGGTAATGGGAAAATGAAACGCAGCATATGACAGAAATGAGAATGTCACAGACAGAGTGAAATATTCAATAACACTGGCACTTTCCATTAAGACAGTTTGTTCAAGGCGAGTAAAAGGCAGTTGGTGTCTACAAAAGATTTTTTCTGGACTGAGGTACACTTTGCGGCATATCCGTTTATGCTTTTTTTTTTTTTTTTTTTGCTCTCTCTATGGTATGTGTGAGATCGCTCCTGGCTTCCAATTAGACCGCCGAGCAGAATGATAGTATACATTAGACAGTGATCACTGAGATCGATGACCCGTGTAATTATCCCAGATATTTCACACTGTGTACATCCTCTGGCCTCAGCTTGACTGGCACTCTGCAAGCCAATGGCCGAAATCGATTTCCGCTGAAATGACGCGCTCACACACACACACACACACACACACTTGGTATATATCATGGGAACATTAGAGGGAGGTCTGGGGTGTGAGGCGAGAGGTTCATCAGTCAGGCAGCAGATTCCAGCGCAGGTAACAGGACCGGCTCTTACAGCTGCCGTTACAACAGCACTCTGTTAGCGAGCTGCCAAGGTGAGTAATGTTTTCCTCGAGCGGCTTCCTCCATGTCCATCACCCTTCAGTAACTAACTAATGTCCTACAGCGGGAAAATAAATAGAATAAAATGCTAAAACAAACAAAAACACACACCGGTAGTGCTGCATTCCGTAAAACGAGCAGATTAAGGCCAAGCGGTTTGTTAGGAGTGCATGATTAAGAATACCACTTTGGAAAATTTCCTTCAGCGAGCAAAGGGGTAGATGTGTTGCTTAATTGAACTTGAAAGGTAATTTGTAACATACAGATGAAGCCAACGTGATGCTGAATATTTTGAACAGAGGCTCAAAAGTTTTAAATAAGAAAAATGACAGAATCTATGCTGACTTTGGTTTTCATCACATTTTGGATGCTGATCTTCAAAAAAAAAAAAAAAACCTCTCCCCTGGTGATTCCATCAGCACTGCAGCTGATTTTCATCACAGTCCCCGGCTTGTTATTAGTCTCCTTGAAATCCAGCATGTATGCCGAGGCGTTTAACCCAGCTTGGTGCGCGTGTCCTGGCCGTAGTAGAGGACCTGCAGCAGGATGGCCACGTCGATCAGGATCTGGACCGAACCGCACACCCAGAACTGAGCCGGACTCTCGTTCATCACAAAGTAGGTGGTCTTGAAGACGTCGCCGGCCGTCCACAGCAGCACCATCTTCACACTGTGGCACAAAGAGAGAGGGGACGACAAGAAACGACAGCATGAGGAGAGAGAAAATCGCTTTTTCTTATTCTTTGGAACCATTTTCTCAGTGCGGAAAATACCAGCAATTGACATGATGCCAGACTCGGTAGCCATAATTTCTTGCAGCATTAATCTGCAATCATTCATCTGATTCTGCAAGTGTTTTGGATCTGAATTAGCTCCCTGCCGTCTATGTCTCGGGGAGACGGAGCAGACAGGCAGCGAGCAATCGATAAACTGAGTGAAGTTTGCCCCGTTTGATCACGCGGAGTTGGAGAAAGTGAAAGACAGACTCTGCAGAAGGCAGCCGTTATCAGCCATGCCGTGGGCCTGATGCCAGCGCAATACCCCAAAGAGCTCCTCTCAAACTCTCACAGACAGCATCAGACAGAGCAGAGAAGGGATAAGCTTCACATCTCTCCTGCCTGCCTCTTGTACTCATAATCCTCCGGTCTACCTTCTCTCCTTTCATTACTCTGTATCTTTTCCTCTACACGCTCCACTTTCTCATTCACACATTTCACATCCTCTTTCTGTCATGTTGCCCATCCCTCCGTAACTTGCACTAACTTGCGCCCTCGACTCCTTTCCCTCTCATTCCTTTAACTCTCTCAGCTGATCAATCACCCCTGACTCTCGTCTCCCTCGCCTCTCTGACTCGACTCAGCCCCTCTCCGTCTTGTACTCGGGACAGCGAAGTCCAGTAGGTGTGAATGATGATAGGAGTTTATTCATTTCATTAAGGCTGACTGGACCCGGGGATACAGCGGGGCCATCAGTCATCTACGAGACACGAGGGTCAGAGAGAGGTGAGGGAGAAATGGGGGAGGACAGCGGCGGGTGTAACAAAACTGCAAGAGAGATGGAGGTGGAGACCTAAAGATTTAGATAGGGAATGGGGAGATGGATATGCATGATGAGCCGGTATGGGCGCACAGGGACTCCAGCAGCCTAATGACTGTGGGGACAGTCGGCCTGGACTATCCTTGAGTTCTCCTTGCAGAGTCATGTCAAACTTATCCCTCCGTCCCCCGGGCTCCCCTCGGGGCCCTGCGAGGGACCAATACATTACCGCCAAACAATCCAGCGCTGGCAGGGAAATGGCAGGGAAGTAAGGACATCATTATTCAACATCGCTGCGAATGTGTTGTCCGTGTCCAAATCTAGACACCGCATGTGCTGGAGAGGCGTGATTAGCTCAAACTGACACATGCTGCTAAAACGTGTTTTCTGGGACAGTAACATGACGCGAGTTCCTCCAAACTGCACTCGCAGGCTCCAACCTGCTTCCGTGGGTTTGTGAGAAAATACTGCGACAGCTTGTTTCTTCTTAAAAGTGGACGATAGGTTAAGTTGAGTTAAGTTTTTTAAGTCGTAATGGGGCTGTAACTATTTAAACTGTTTGTGGTTCGGTTTGTGTCTCAGTTTTTTGGGCGACAGTTTTGCTTGTACCGCAGTTTGGCTTTTGACTTTCATCTTCATTTCAACCAGCAACTACAATTCAACTCAAAAAGCTTAATGGAGAATTTGTCAATGTCTCTCTATACTGACTTTGTATTCAGCTCATGGGAAAGAAAGTTATTAGGCCTAGCGATTAAATCAAAAGTTGTGTGGAATGTTTTATGTTAATATGTTCATGCTGAATAAAAAAAATGTGCAAGAGCTGTAGCTGAGCCCCCTATTATTAGCCCCCCACACAGTTTATAGTGTAACTACAGTAGCAGTATATCATAGTGGTAAAAAGTGCTTCCCTAGATCTTTATTGGTTGGCAAAATTCACTGTCACATCAACTCACTCTTGATATTTTAGCAGTTTTTTTTTTTTTATGCCGGTGAAAACCATCATACTGGGAGATTCAGTGGTCTGGAATAGCAGTTAATTTGAAACTGCTCGTGTGCTTACCCCAGGGTTACTAGGTTGAAAATTAAAGTGTGAAAGTGCTTTAACTTAACTTAACTTATTCCCATTAAAATGGAAGCCGAAACTGATGGTCTACCATAAATGTATTTTGGGAGACTTTTTTGGGAGAAAAAAAAAATGTCAGTGAAAAGAAGCAAATCTGCTTTTGTGCTTCTTCTGTCTTCAGGCCAGCGGGCCATTACCGCCTCTCCCCGACCGACCGGGCAGAGCTTGTTTGGGGCCGATCGTGAGTCTCACTGATGTGCTCCGCTCCCCAGACAGTTTAAACTTTTGGGGTTTTTATTGCACCGCTCCAAAAATAAGTGTGCTAAAGATTTTTTAAATTGTCAGGCTTTTACGTCTCTCTCTGAGCTGCCGAGGTCCCTCGTGGGAAATGCTTGCTCTTTGTTTCACTAAAGCGTCCCTTTTTGTTTCACCAAAGCTTCTAACTTTTTTTTTTCTCCATTTCATTTCTAAGAGCCTACCCTGTGTTGAACTGCAGATATCATGTTTCATCTCTCTCCTTGCTTATTCCTTTCAGTGAATTGCTTTCTTCTCGTCTCTGCTGTCCTTTTCACCCTTTGTCTTAACTCTTGCTGCCTCCGCTTGTCTCCTCTTTGAAGGGAATTAAGAAAGTAGCTTTTAACATTCTCTACCAAGGAAATGCAGCAATACCAACAGGTCTCTGTCACAGCCGCATTTACACCTGGCATTTAACCGCATCTTGAACATTATGATCTTTCAGTCTGTGCTGCTGAGGTGCAATGCCTTGTCAGCTACGTACATCCTCTCTATTCTCCTCTCAAAACATCAAAACATCACATCCGCATCTGGAAAGAGATTTTGTATGCAGTTTTATTTTGATCTGTATGGAGCTGCAACACACTGCAAAAAAATAGTCTTCATTTGAACAAGTCATTTAGTCTTATATTTGTCAGTGTTAAAATCTTTTCCAGTGCAGTTTCACATGTTTCAGTATAAATTTGTTGAAACAAGGTAGAACAAGTTAGATCAGCCCACTAGAATTAAACCTTTGATTTAAGAAAATTTGGCAAACAAGTTGATTAGCATTGGAAACAAGTGGGATTATATCATCTCACCAGCATTTTTTCACTTCAAAAAAAAAAAAAGACTTGTTAGGATGGAGATTTTTTGCATTTTTTTTTCAATCTAATTGTAGATGGAATTTGCATCTAGCAAGGGAAAATATGGAGGGCGGCATAATATCAGATTTCTCTGTGGGTGAGGAAGACACATTTTATGATAACAAATGTAAATGTAATGTGGATAAATAACATCCGGATACAATCTGGGTGCAAGTGGGCCATAAATAGGCTAATGAAGGCACATTTTAATGACATAGATGAGATTAAACAGCTCCAAGAGAAACAGATCTGTCTCACAAAGAACTACACCACTACGCTAATGCGAAGTACTGTAAAATTAATGACACTGGTTTGTCATTTTCTTCTTCTTTCTTGCGACACCAGTTGTTTGATTGCAGCACTGTCCTCCACTGGTGAGAATGCATATATGGGACAGAAGTTGAGTTTTGAAAGCCAGAAATCTCAGCACAGGATTAATACAACATGGTCATGTTTCTGCTGTGGGGCAACAAAAATATTGTGCACTGTGCCTTTAAATCCACATTTTATGCTTGGTTTTAAACAATGTCATCTCTGTCCTTTTCTGCAGCCTCTCTACCCTCCATGCTGTCTTTCCCCCTCCTCTGTGCCTGTCCCACTCTGCCCCTCCTTCCCTTCCTTCGTCCTCGCTCGCCCTCCCAGATTCTCCGCTCCCCCCTTTGGCTAATTTCTTTGCTCCAGAGACGGCAAACATCATTACCGAGGATGAATCATTAACAATGTAATTAACAGAGGCGGGTCATCTGCACAAAAAGCAGTCTAAACAGCGGCACAGGGGAATGGAGACAAAACACCGGTTTGAGGTTGTTCATCTCTGGCAAACACACATGCAAATATACACGCATATACACACACACACACACAGCTCCCACATTTGGATGGTTGTCACGCTGGTCTTACATGGCCCTATATACTGAAGATATACTTCCACAGTCACGTGACCGGAGATGAAAGACACACAGAGCAAACAATTGAACTTGGCCCTAGGAGAGGCGTTTAGGGTCTATTGGGAGGAGGAGTGATTATGGTATTGATTGAGAGCAGTAAGTGACTGCATCTACCTCTCTCTCTCATACACACACACACACACACACATACATACATCAACAAGGAAGCATGGAAGTATGCATTTGCACACATAAAGACACAAAGAGATGCACAAAATCCACAATCTCATCATGATATCCACACTAACAATTTGCACACCCGCTTTCTCTCTTTCACACACATACACACACACACACACACACACACACACACACACACAGACACAAGCATTCGTTCGGTTCAGCTCAGCACGGACAAGTCTTGTATTGATTATCGCTGGCCTGACACCTTCATCAGAACTAAGTGGCAAAAGATGAGAGAGGCTGCGAGGAGGAGAAAGGGTGAAATGGTGAACAGGGCACTTGGGGGAGGTAAAAAGTGGAGGAGAATAAAGGAAGATGAGATGTGTGCATGGGGAGGGAGAATCTCTCTCACACACATCTCTAGTGCACTCATACAGTAAATTTATTGATAAGTCAGAGAAAATGCCCATGTGAACAAACAAGGCTTGGGTTGTTCCCCATTTTTAAGAAGAACGATGCTTCAAGTGTTAGCAATTGCAGGCCAGTATGAACTGTAATTGTAACTGTAACTGTAAGTCTTCTGAATCTCTTATGTTTGAGCAGGTTGAGGAGTAACTGTAACTGTTGTCAAAGCTACAGTGCATGGGCTTTAGACATACTGCTGTAAAATGTTTCACTTCTTACCTTACAGGAAGAACTGCCAGAACCTCAGGATATTACACGTGGGGTTCCACAAGGCTCTGTTTTAGGGCCTCTTTTATTTCTTTGGTATATAAATGCTATGCCAGCGGTTGTGAAATGCAAGCTTCTGTTGTATGCTGAGGATTATTCAGGGTAGATAGCCATTGTCCCCTGGCTCCAATTGACAGCCCCGTCCCAGATCCCTATCACGTAAACCTAAATGACACCGCTGTCTCTGCTCAAGGTCAAGCTGAAACAGGGCCCGGGTCGATTTCTGACACCTGCAGGAATAAAACTCACTCAGTGAACAGGCCAGTGCCATGGTCCACATGGATCAGGAGGATGACTGTGTACAATAGTACTCCAAACCCCGTCAAAAGGGTGAGAATGGTGAGTCTGATGCAATGAGATGCTACAGAGTTGAGGGAAATCTGCTGAATTGTTTGATACAAATGATCGATCTCTGAACTCACACAGTACGTGTTATCAATGGTGGGCTATTGAATGTAGCCAAATTGTATTTTTAAAAAAAATCTTGTATGATTATGACACATCGGCACCCACAATAACATCAGTCCAAGGTCCAATTACGCCCATCCATCCATCCATCCATTTTCTAAACCGCTTTATCCTCACAAGGGTCGCGGGGGGTTGCTGGAGCCTGTCCCAGCACTCAATGGGCGGAAGGCAAGGAAACACCCTGGACAGGTCGCCAGTCCATCGCAGGGCAGACCCAATTACGCCCAGATCAGCATAATTGTATTGTTTAGTTTTTATGGTGATTATCTTGTGCTTCTTTATGTGTCTTTGTCTTTCAACATCTTTGGGACCAAAAAGACATCTTTGGGACCAAATGTTTTCACTTGAACATGTTATCTCTTAAATGATTTGTGTCTGATAATCCCTAAATAAAATCAATTAATCAATCACACATTCACACACACACACACACACACACGCACACACACACACACACACACAAGCATTCATTCGGTTAACAAGTCTTGCATTGATTGCCGCTGGCCTGACACCTTCATCAGAGCAAAGTGGCAAAAGATGAGAGAGGCTGCGGGGAGGAGAAAGAGTGAAATGGTGAACAGGGCACTTGAGGGAGGAAAAAAGTGGAGGGGAATAAAGGAAGATGAGATGTGTGCATGGGGAGGGAGGGAGTAGGGGAAAGTCCGAAAAAACGAGACTGAGTGATGAGTAGAGTGAGTGATGGGAGATGGAGGAAGAAGACAGGCAGATGACGATGTAGTGGGAGAAGGGCAGGGCGCGATAAATCAAGGACAGGGCGAGAAACGTAGCCACAGTGTTGCT
>OMLB01037102.1:22832-33790 GCA_900302555.1 Myripristis jacobus | reverse complement strand
ACAGACACTGTACACACACACACACTCTCACACACACACACACACACAGAGTCCTAGATGTGGGATGAAGGAGGCTGACTCAGGAAGGCCTGTGTTCATTATTATAATATAGTCAGTGTGGGAGAGTCTTTAGCTGAGCCAGTTAATCATATTTTGGATCAGATGGATTTCCTTGATAGAATAATGTGATTGAGTGGTAGCTTCCCACTGCAGTGGGCTTTTTCTCTCCATGTGAAGGAGTGGTGAGCAAGGTTATTGATTTGCCAGTTTACAAAGAGGAACTGGAATTTGTCTCTCCACCGATCTGTCCCCGAAAAAGCAATCAGAGCCCACAATGTGTGTGAAACACACAGGACAAAGTGTATTTCTGCAGAGAGGTCAGAGCACAGGGCCATCTGCTGTGAAGTGCTCCTGTAGATGTTACATTTCAGATGTCAGTTCACACTGTGAATACACTGTCATAGTGGCGATAGGAAACTAACCAACAAGCTTTCTGTGTATTGGCCAGCACCTGTGTCTTTGGGCTCAGCTAACACCTGTGTTCGGCCTCACTGAATTAGACCAAACCAAACTGGAACTGACAAACTCTTTCACTGTGTATCTATTTGCCTTTAATTTGAATAGTAGATCCAGTTTACAGGAAATAGCTCCTAAAGAAACTCTCTGGCCCTGAGGACTGAGGACTGGGCGCCGTATCCATGTCACTGTGAAGGCCGGATTATGGTTCTGCGGACACTCGACGCAACGCACACGCAGTTGCCACGCAGATGGTGTGTGCCCGGTATGCCTCTGCGTAATACGCTTTTTTTTTCTGCAGACCTAAGTAGACCCTGTGACATATGGTCGCTGCTCTTCCTGTTGTTGTGCCAGAAGCGCCATTTTTAAAAGGAGCAGCAGTTGTTATCGGAATAGAAGACATCCAAACTTTCCAAACAATTTGAAATCAACCGACGAGTCAAGATGCGATCACAACAGCAGTTCTTTTAAAAATGGTGCTGCTGGCACAACAACAGGACGTGATGCCGGAGGGGCGAAATGCCGGAAATGATGTAGTTCGGCGGACCAATCATAGCTCTTGTTGTCAGTGGGGGCCTGTATGGGGGCTACGTGGGGTCCACGTAGTTACAATTTTTCGGAGGTGCGCGGCAAGGCTTTGCGGCGGTCGCACAACCCCCGTAAGCTTCGCACACCCCCTGTAAGCTTCGCGTATGCAGAACCATAATCCAGCCTTTACTGGACAGAGCTGTTTTTGTTCAGTTTCTCACATGTAAATTTTTGATGGTTTGAGCTCCGCAAACAACAACCCAATACATTGGATTGCCTGGAAACGGGGAGGACTGCAGTAGACTGGAAACCTCACCAAATGACACAGAAACTATCTGAATGGTAAGTGGGATCTGTTCCTTTAAGTAAATTTACCAATGCCATGGGATCTAGTCTTATTAAAACATAACATCACTCTTGGGAAGTCAGGATCTGATTAAAACATGAAAGATCACCCAGTTTTGCAAAATGTGTCCATCAAGTCCTGAGCAAGTCCTGTGGTTTCCAAAATGGCAGAACTATTTTCTGCTGCAGCGCTGCCACTGTATCACTGCGCAGTGGCAAGCCAGGAGACTGGAAACAACATTAAAAGTGAAATCAAAACAAATCTGTTGTTGTCCATCCTTCAAAACAATTTTTCAGCTTTGTGTCACCACTCATTGTTTTCCAGTCTGTATCTACTGCATCCATTTTGGAGTGGTGCACTCCCAGTGAAGCTCCCATTCTCACGGTGGTGGGTGTATTACACTCACATAGATGTGAGTGCAAATATGACTATATGGGTAAGAATCCCAGCTATCACTTTAACTGTCATTAGCTTTGACTTTGAGATAGTGAAGCATTGAGGAACTGCTCAACAAAGAAAATGATGTCATCAAAACAACCTTACAAAAGCACTGACACTGTTACCTGCTCAAAGGAGCAAACATTTATGTGGATCTATGATGAACACACACACACACACACACACACACACACACACACACACACACACACATTTCAACCAAAAATGTCAGCCTCACTCCTCTCTTGTTTCTTTTATGGATGACTTTTGGTGAAGAGGCCCAAAATTCGATCCTGCATTTTCTCTTCACTGGAGCACTCCATATTTAGAAAATCTATTTCTGGCAGTGTCTCTCCACAGTTGCCTTTGCCATGCCCTGAGGAGAGAGAGGGAGACTAATAAACCTCCCAGAGTATGCCTCGCTTAGTCTCAAAACTGCAGGAGAACTGGCACTCGCTGCCTGCAGTGCACAACAGTGCATGAACATACTGATAAACTAGAAGAGGCACAGCGCTGAGAGAGAGTCTGAGCCGTATAGATCGTTCAGAGCCCTCCCACTTACTGTGTGGATGCCTGGGGTTGAGCATCATCACCTCCATATTTGGCACTTGAAGAGTTATATTTCAAAATGAGACCACTTGAGGAATGTGTAATAGTCTTTAAATGGTTAACAGTGGTGATCTAGGAATCAATACTGTTGCACACAGAGTAACATTTAAACAGTTGAAGAGCAACAGTTGAAGCAGTTTGGTAACACTGTATGAGGCCATTAATCTGGATTTATAAGTAGATAATTTCTGGAGGCAAACTGAAATTAATCTTTCATATCATTCTCTTGTCCCCCCCAAGTCATTTCGTATTGTAAAACTGAATTTAAAGTGCATGTATCATAAGCTTGTATCCTAACTAATCTGAGGAAGAACAGTATAACATCATGATTTGCTCACTGAACAGGGACTACGAATTTTTTGGGCTCTAAGTTTTTATGACATAATATATTTTCTCATAGTAAATTTTCTCAGCTGAAAACAGCAAAACAACTATGAATACATAAAGCACACTCCATGTCTACATAACAGCATAACACTCCCTCGTCATCCAGTAAACACTCACTTATCATGGATTTAGTGCAAGGACGTGACAGATTGTAGCACAGGTTAGCAAGAACATTTACTTTTTCATTTTTCATGTTCCATGAGCTGAATAAGGAGACAGGGTTTGAATAAGCCTGCGGGGAAACATCCACCCAGCCTGCCTTAAGTGTCCTTGAGCAAGACGCTCCAGTGGTTGAACCATTCAATGATTTAGCCACTACAATAAAGGCTTTTTACTATTTACTTCATCATTGCGACATTTCCTGATATTTGGAGTGCCTGGATCGCCAGCTTAAGTACTATGTTTTCACTGTTTCGAACACATTCCTGATCATGTAGAGCAACCATTTATCTTTTTTTGGGGGGGTTTGTCACACTCCAGAGGTCCTTTTCTGTAGCTGACACTGTGACTGTGGTATTCTCAAACTTAGCATTAGTCTTTGTCTTATTCTTAGCAACTGGGTGAAGAAAAATTTCTTGACATCACTGACCTACCTGACCTACCTAACCCGTTTAAAAAAAAAAAAAAAGAAAAGAAATATCAGTATGTGCTTGTGCTAGTTCTTGTGCATGTTGCACCATGTTGACTCAAATTCTGTAAATTTGTATGCCCCTGTCTTTATGCACAAGGTCTGGTCAGTAAGGAACAAAACAGCGTACTAGGGCTTGCTTATTCATTTCTTTAGATTATGTTAAACATACTTGTGCTTTTACAACAGAGTGTGAAGAAGAGATTGACAAGAAAGAGCTAGGTTCAAACACACAATACCAAATGTAGTACATTGTGAGCATCTTACACTGCTGTGTAACTAGCCTGCCCCCACCTGGTGAAGGTTTCTTGTCATCTCTACAAAAACCAGAGTTTGGGAGTGTTCTTTTTATTTTATTTTATTTTCATTTGTACACTTTTGAATGCTGTAGCTTGGCCCTTTTCTCCACATGCAGGAGACAGCGTTCTCTCAGTCCCTACCCAGACACCATGATACAAAATGCAAATCTCGCCCTCTAGTGTTCAGAAGCTGACAGTGACACTGGGGAGAGGCTACATCCCACTCCGACGGGCTTGCCATTTCAAGTGCCGGGTCCTGATGTGTGCTGGCAGCCCTCCATGATCACATTTCACCCTTCAGTGAACAACAGGGGTGTAGCACAGCACAACAACAGCAGCGGCTCCTGCTCCAGAGGCTTCATAGAGTTGCTCCTCATCTGTCTAGCACCCAGCAGGGTTGACAAGCTTGCTTTCAAAGTATAATCCATTACAGATTACCAAATTGTAGTTTGTATTAAAATCAAAGAATTGCTTGCACACAGTAACATAACATTTCTTTTGGATTACCTTACCTTCAAAATAAAGATATGATATGTTCACATGACAACTGAATTCATTTTGCAGGCAATAACTGAAAAAACAAAATGTCGTTATTTCAGTACTTATATAGTGTAATTAATTATCCGTTTATTTTAGTTTAGTTTAATTTAATTTTTTCATTTGTCAGTGATCTGAGTAGTGTTTTATAAGTGACTGGAGGTTACGTTTATACATTTTTAGCCCTCAACCCTGATAGCGCCCAGTCACCCAGGTCCACAACACAATCTCCTCCTGATCCTGACGAGTACACACAGAGCGCACAGACGCTATTTCTACCTAAAGAATGAAGAGCACACCGTTGAAATAGCAAGTAACAGTCACATAAAATTCACAAATACAAAGACAGGTATGACCATAAGCAGACACACTAACAAACCGAAATGTGTGTATGTGTGCATGTGGCACACATACACCAAAAGGTTTAGTTTGTTGTCAAGGACACATTATTCAAACCCCACATGATCTGTGTCCATGGCAACGTAGTGCTGTTCAGTGTGCTGAAATGGACTGGGGATGGCCTGGAAGTTGAAACTTGAAAGAAACCCATGGAAAAAAAAAAACAGCCTCTCAAATCAGCTATGTGACATCATCAGGCAAATATAAATCAAGCACACCTCCAGTGATTCAAGTGTTTCAAATATGATATACAGGCTGAATGTAATTTTCTAATTATGGCAGAGTAACCTGCTATAAGTTGTTTGCTGCTCCAGGACGGCATGCTCAAATTATTGTTTTTCTTTCTTGACCCTTCAATGCAGATCTGATCTTGATATATATGTCTGAAAATACACACTTTTTTTTTTTTTTTTTTTTTTTTTTACATATTATAGTGATTTTTGGTTATAGCTGAGAGCATGTCACAATACTTTGGATCAGATGTTGCCTGGTAACTGATTGGTAATACTGTTTAATATTAAGTAGCACAAAAAATACAAAACAAAACAATACAAACTACAAAATTTAAGTCTTCCAAGAGGTACTTATGATAAATTTGCATGCTAGAGTCCACACACACACAGGAACAGGAGAGGAAAACAGAGAACGTGTGGGACATGAAGAGTTCCCCATGTCTCTCCCGCACTACTGCCTTTCATCATTTCACAATTAGTGAGCACATCCTCCAAGCAGAGAAGGGTTTCCTCTTGCGTCACTGTGCTGCAAATCTCAGGCTGGGTAAAGGGGTCCGCTTTGGGGATGGTGACACACTTTGCAAATTTTTGCAGGAAATATTAATGGTTACACAGCAATGGACAGACTTTATAAAAGCGTGCACATCAAAGTGACACTACAGGTGCCAAAGTCCAACCGCACACATAATTAATCAATTATCTACCCAGTTAACAAAATTTCTTCCAACTACCCATCACCTGCTCTAGGAACCATTTATTGAGCCTCTTTTTATTTTTGACCTTCACATTTTCCACCACTAGAAGGCATTATACACTGGGTGATGGGTGAGACGGTTGGGTGTTGAAAGGTCACAGGTGGTAGGTTTACCAGTTGGGCGTGAGCGACGTGAGCACACAGTTATTAAATCCACCCCATTCCATCTAGTTGTCTGTGTGTTTGTTTGTTTGTTTGTTTGCTGTTAGTAGGATATCTTAAAACTCTCTGAATGGATTTGTATGAAACTTGGTGGAAAGTTTAGTCATGAGCAAAGGGAGCGCACAGTAGCTTCTCACACTGATTGGCCAAAGGGGGCTGTGGCTGTGCAAACGATAAGCTTTGGTGACCATCCAACATGTGGAACTGGCATATCTTGACAGTTGCATAGCGCTGGCTGAGGTATGAGCTCTACTTTGTGATTTTCTAGTTTGCCAAACAAATAATCACTGGACTAGCAGGCAACTTTCAATACATAGGGATTACTTCAACCCACCACAGAAACCAGTTTCACTGTAAACACTGTAAATAATGAAACAATAAACAAAGTGAGCACAGTGAATAATCAAACAATACATCAACTAATACAATAATAAACTACATGGAATGGAAACACACCACTCAAAGGTGACTTCATGTATAGACATTGTTTCCATAGGTGATTACTGGTGTCCCGCTGGCTTGGTGCATGTCGTAGTGGGAAAATAAGACATTTTGGCTTTGTACATTTTGGCTTCAGGGTGGCACAAGGGAAAGGTTATGAAGCTACCAAAGTTAACAGGGCTCATACTCTGAGGAGGATGGGGGTGCTCACCAAATATCATGCCAATCTGCCAAACTGATGGTGAGACACTTCATTTGACATTTTGGCCTATGGGTGGCGCAAGAGGAAAAGTGACTGAGAGGGTTCATGCCATGGAAAGCATGAGCACACTCAGCAAATCCATTCATTATATTTAAAGATATTTTGTGTACAAGTCAAATGTTTGGCCTGATAGCCAATTCATGCTTCTTCTTCTGTAAAATCATTATTATCATTATTATTATTTGGCATATTATTGGCATTTCAGCTTGTTATTTTAATAGTGACTGTAGAGAGAGACAAGAGGGGCAGGGAGAGAGGGGACAACATGCAGCAAAAGGCCCAGGCCAGATTTTAATCCAGGCCGCTGCAGTGGTACACACTCTATCCAGTGAGCTACTGGCAACGCCCCCAAATCATGCTTCTTTTGAGGGTTTGTGGTGTTTACGCATGGACAGTGTGCCCAGTCTTATGCCAGTCAATTCATAATTTCTTGTGATCAAAGCGGCTTGATAGTTTGAGCCCTTGCCATAGTGATACGGTACCATTCACTCCTGGCATTTCTGTTGGCACTATGAACCAGTGTTCCTAAAATCCAGAGGTGTACAACTCTGTGCTGAGACGCTGCAGAGACCCTCTGCACAAGGTCGCACATACCTCAGTTATGTAATATCACCGCTGATGCATAGGCTGCACTGACTGTAAGAAGCATAAATTAGCTTTAAGAGGAAAGGTGAAAGGGACACCACAATCAGGAGGAATATTCCTTTGAGGAGCATGAATGCACTCACCACTGATTACATTTTGTGATATCTTGTGTGCAAAATCGACATTTTGGCACGAGAGAAAATGTCATGAGGTCACCAAAATTGACGGGGCTAATCCTTTGGGGAGCATGAATACATATTCAACAAATTTCACGTCAATGTGCATGTTGAATGGCTGGACATAACATATGGACCAACTCGGCCATCTGTCAGCAGGGCAATACCCTTGGAATATTGCCTTGCAGTCGGTCACCACACCTGCAACCAATCTACAGGATTGCCCTCAAGCTCCCTTACATTGCAGGAAATTGGGGAGGCTACGACAACATAACAAAGGCTTTAATGTCCCATATTGTCTTCAAGACGTGAATCAGGACTTGAAAAACACTAATGTACAAGGTGCAGCGCACAGACAAGTTGAAGGATTTTTCTGTAAGATAATCACTGGCAAGCTCTAGTGTCTATTCTGCATGATACTGACACTGCAATAAATGTCTCATATCAATCTTAGTGCTTGTAACATGCAGGCCCCCTCCAAGGAGATATGTCATCATTAATGGAGCCTTTTTATCACCAGTGTCTTATGAAAGGATGCAAATAGCTGCTCGCTGACTTTGGCTTATCTGTCTGTCACGGTTGATGTGCATGTAGTATGTGATGTTGTCCAGCAGGACACTATGTGCAAGGGATTGCTTATGTGTTCATTTTTTGGTACGGAGGAATACTGTGAGGCGATGATAAAAGATGCATGAGAGAGTCTGTTAGAGTGCACGTGCATATTTTTGGATATGGGCATTTTATGAGGCTTAATGGGTGTACTTCATATCCTCTCTCCCCCAAATATCTTCAGAAATTTCAACATCTAGGTCTTGTTTTTCGAGGCTACGTCACAATGCTGCTCTGCGTAGTATTCCCTGAGGGGTTACGAGCGTGGTTTCATAACACAATGGTGATGTAGAAGCTCTACCAATAATGACGCAGTCCCTTCAAGAGTAGCACAATGTCAGGAAGGCCAAAATTAGCACTGGATAATTATCACTGCTGAAGCATGGTATGCCTAAATTTCCCAACAGGCAACAGTGGGGGAAGGAGGAGACTGAACGCCAGTAAAATTGTGACAAGAAGATCAAAGTTCAAATTTTTACACACTAATGTGCTCTTTTTACCCTTAAGAATTACTGATGGTATCCTTGAGCAAGGGATTTAACCCCCAGCAGCCTCAGTAAAGCTACTGATGGCCATCAGTGAGAGACTGTCACTCCACCCTGCATTTCCCAGGTATGAGTGTGAGTATGTGTCACTCTCACCTCCCTTCAATTTCAATTACGATTCCCAGTCATTTCGTAGGGTGGCAACAAGGAAAAGACAGACAATCTAAAACAAAACAAGGAGTTTATGTGCACCAGATGGCCATGAAATAACTAGGAAGCACTGGAATAAAGTGATTAAGACGAAGATTGAAAATGAGCAAGAGCGATTTTTTTTGCTCATTCGTATTGTTTCGACTGGTACTATAATGCCAATCTCATTATATTGCATTGGACTATTTGGATCATGGCTCATAAGCATTCTTTTGTGTCTCTGTGCCGGAAAAGCACCCACATATGGACACACACACACACAATCCAGTGTGAAACAGAGTGGTGGGAGCTGGGGGAGCGGAGGGGCTGGGAATGTGTCCGGCCTAATCCCGGTGAGGGACAGAAGATGTTTTAGCAGATCTCCTCTCGTCCACATGAGTGGCCCTGGTGTCTGCTGCATCCAGCAACGCCGGAACTGGATAAAGAGCGGCCAAGGCCTGTTTGGTTAGTACCAGACTTTCACACCGACGGGAGGAACTCAACTAAATAATCGGCAACAATGCCAACAGAGACAGCTACAGCCCTTCCTCTCCCACTGGTATGCTAAGACATCACAAAATATTAAGAGCAGAATGTCAAGCCAGGCGGAAACAGGCTGGGCGTCAAAGCTGCGCAGCTCCAAATGGAACAGATTTAATCATTTGATACAGCAATAAGCTGGCTGAACGCAAACAAATAATATCTAATTATATTTTCATGTGATCTTGAAAAATGAGACAATAAGTGAGACAATAAATTATTTCCTTAATTCCTCCACTCAGGGGTATTGTAGACTCTTTGCTATAATTGAACTTAATATACTGAACAGAGTCACTGAATTAAAGTCCTCTGCCAGCCTTGATGACCCCATCCCAACTTTTTTTTTTTTTTAAACACTATTTGCTGCTCTGTCTGACAGTGCTTTAACTCAAATTAATCCATTTAGATGGGGGCGTTCCCACAACCTCTTGGTAAAACAAAATAGCTGCCTAGATCCCCAAGTTTTAAGCAATTTTACACCAACATGTAACTTCCCCTTTCTGAGCAAGATTGTAGAAAAAATTATGTTCAACCACCAAGAGTTTTCTAATAAATGACCTAAGGATAAATGCTGATGCTAACCAGCCGTCTATTCTTGTGTGATTGGACTGACGGACTGGAAAAACGGGTGGTTATCACCGGCAGCTTGTTTAGGATCTGCCTGAGGGGCTGATCTTTCTCTGTTAACCTGGTTGACCTCTCAGCACAGTGTATCACTATCACATGTGGTGTCACATTCTAGCTCTGGTTTTTACTTTTCTTCATATGCTCCCTCTGGGTGATGTTGTCAAGAGGCACAAGGCACAATTTCCAATCTTCCTAAGCTCTGGATATTAAAAAAGCCTTCTACAAATAAATAAAGACCAGACAGAGGTGCTTATTGTAGGTTTAAAACCAACTTTGCTTGGGTCACTAACCCCATGATGTGAAAATTAAGCAGGGAAACCTGACCATGGACCCTGAGCTCATCATTATGTTTTTAAAGAAATCAGCATTTCTTCATCCTAAAGGCATTGTAAAGGTACCTCTATTTTTTTTTTCACAGGAGAAAGCCGAGAAACTTTTCCTACTCGTAGGCCTGAACACGGTCACTCTGTCAGTCACTCTGCTGCTCGCCCACTAACTGGAAACAGAAAGCAGGCACACAGCTCCTGTTTAAAGCACGTCACGCCTGTTTGCTTTCAAATTAATTGTGCCCCCTTCCCTGTTAGACTTACTGGCACAGTTCTCAGCCATCAGATCCTCTTACGGTAACTCACAGTAAGTGACTACACCGAGACAGAGAACCAAAACCTCTGGCAGAGTATATCCAACTGTCTGCCAGAGAGTCTGAGGGCTGCTTAGACTGATTTCAGAAGCAACTCAAAGCATGTCTGATTAGCACTGCTTTTACCTGAGTTGCTGCTTGTGTGACCTTTATTTTACTTTTCCTTCTGTTTGTGTCTTTATTTTTTTTTTATTAGTATTATTATTTAATCTCTATTGCTGATCTCCCCTGTGTTGCACAGAAGTGAATGAAAATGTGGTATGCAAATAAAGACTGTTTCAAGGCAAATATGATAGTTTTGTATTTTTCATTAGTTTTTATTTCATTTTTACTTTTTCTTTTCAGTTTAGCTTCAGTTAGTTTCCACCGCGGATGTGCTCATTTCAGTTTTAGTTTTTATTAGTTTCAGTATAAGTTTTAGTTATTTTATTATTATTATTATTATTATTATTATTATTATTATTATATGGGCGTGTTTGTCTGAAAAGGTATTCCAATCCAAACACACCACTTTGTGCAAGCAGTTGACTCCCAGTCATGACCCTCATCATGCCTGCTGATACAGTTG
>OMLB01037102.1:2604-22812 GCA_900302555.1 Myripristis jacobus | reverse complement strand
GATGTGCTCATTTCAGTTTTAGTTTTTATTAGTTTCAGTATAAGTTTTAGTTATTTTATTATTATTATTATTATTATTATTATTATTATTATTATTATTATTATTATTATTATATGGGCGTGTTTGTCTGAAAAGGTATTCCAATCCAAACACACCACTTTGTGCAAGCAGTTGACTCCCAGTCATGACCCTCATCATGCCTGTTGTGCTGATACAGTTGACCAAACTGACAAAAACGAAAACTAATGATATTTTTTGTATATTTTTATTTTATATTAGTGAGATTTGTAGGTACACAATGTTGTTTCAGTGAGTTTGTTTTCACTAAAGTTTATTTTTTATTTTTATTTCAGTTAACTAAACTGTTTTTTCCACACCTAGTTCTAGTTTTTAGGCTCTGTTATCTCTCCACAGTATTTTTTTTTTTTTAAAGTAGGAGTTAAGCATAAGTAGATACTGAAAAATGGTTCCACTGTGCAGCTAGCTTACATTTATACCACAGCTCAGCACCACACCTTAGACTCCTGCATGTTAAAGCTGTGTACAATTTTTTACCAACCCTTTTTTTTTTTTTTTAAACCCAACAGTACCCAAAATTTAATATGGGTATAGCTTTTCCAAACAAACTATTTGGAAATTGTTAAAAATATTTATATTAAGTCTGGTGCCACTGTAAAGTATTATAATCTTGTACATTTCTAATCCCAGTGTATTTGTGTACACTAAACTCAAGTGTTTACAAATGATTTAAATGTAATCTAATACAAATATTTAGCTTCCATTTAGCACCAGTCAAGCAGAAAATATCTCAGGTGTTATATTTTGGATCGCTGTGATATTAACATTGTTCTCAAAGATCGGGCCTTTGAGAGCCTAATTCAAGCGGTCAAAACACTTGAAAGCATTAATTATTTTAAAGCACCTCTTGCCGTGGAGACCTGGACGCCTCACAGCCGAGACTCCTGACTTGAGGAGCTGATGGGAGCCGTACAGTGGAAAGTCTGGGGCAGTGCAGCGTGTGCTAAGCCAAGCGGACAGCTGACTCAGCACCTCCCCTGTTGTCTGTGTGCTCACTCAACAACGTCTTTATCCCCGGTGACAGAATATAGCCTCGGGGCCCGAACATCCCTCACAACCATCCGCAAATCCTCCCCGCCCAGGCCCTGGAATTCTCACGGACACCCCTGATCCTGACGAGCATTCACTTTCTCTCTCCGAACAACCAGAATTATGGGGTGGGAGGTGGGGATGTCGAGCTACAAACATTATCTGCCACACTAGTAGCTCGTAGGAATGCATCTGTTTACTATAAGTCTATACTGGCAGAAATACTGCAAAGGCCATGACAACGCAGGGAACATTAGGTGGCATTATACACATGTGACTTGGTTATCACTAATGCTGTTTTTGACCAGATCCTTTATATTCAGTTATACTGTCCACAATAGTGCCCCATCTGCAATTCCTGATCAGGACAATAATACCCATCTACCATTGTAAATGCCACCCTAAAGGACAAATTTTGGCTAGGCAACAGATTTTGAAAAGTTAACATAAGATGAACTTGATTTATATTATCTTGGGAGTGGTATGTCCGATAAATCCTGCGATAAATCAAGCATGCTTCATGTAATACTTGACAAAAAACAAAAAACAACAACAACAACAACAAAAAAACAACCTAAATACCCCAGGTTCATTACTTATTTTCCTTGTCACATGTGTTCTGGATACGTTTTGAATCCCAACTTATGAGTTAAAATCCGCATCAATACCAAAGATCTGTGTGATACTACATCTTTTTACTACCCAACCACAACCCATGCTGATCAGTATTTTTCTTTCGCTCTCCTGTTCCTCTAATGCCTGCTGGCCATCTCCTCTCCCTTTCACTTTAACATGCAAGCAATGTTTTCCCTACTTTCTATCAATCACGCTTCCCTGCCATATTTCTTTCTGTTAGTCATTTTGCTCTGTGTGTGATTGTTAAACGAATATAAATCATAAGATGATAAGAGCAAACACTGAACATGTTATATTTGCATTCAGGTCAATAAAACTTACATTATCCTGCTAAACTTGCTTGCAACCTGCTGAGCTTCACCTGCAGGCCAGGTTTCTGAAGTGACATTTAATTAAAATTCTAGTTTGGACACTTTCATAATAAATGCCTGTATTCCCCTGAAAGCTTTACTATGATCTGACAAATATAAATTATATAAATTATGTTCATTAATAACTTAAGTAAAATTTTCACCTTTTGACATATTTCCAGGTTTTCATGCCCGTTTTTATACCAGTGTTTCTCATAGTCCAAATGAGGAAATGAGACTTGTTTCTCAGTTGAGAAATTATCAGACTGGCTGAATGTTTTACAGTGAGTGACAGTGAGTGAGGATTGAGGAGAGCTGCAGCCACACTGTGGATAAGTGACTGGCGACAGAGAGGAGCTTAGTCACTGTGGCTGCTCTGATGCAGCTCGCCACATGCTCAAACTTGTCTAAAGGTAATCACGGCATGGGCTGCTCTGCTCAGGGCCTATGAATGCTGCAAACCTACATTCCCACACCTGCCTTGGGCACACTCTGTACAGTACACTTCTGTACTCTGAGTGAGAGTGAGAGACGGAGCACAGAAAGATAAAGAAAGAAAGTAAAAAAAAAAACAGAGGAAGATACAAAGCAGAAAGGAGAAAAGGTGAGATGATGAACCACAAAAGAGGAAGAGGAAGAGAGGTACAGAAATAAAGAGGCAGAAACATAAAGAAAGAGGGACAAAGAGAGTAAACGTGAGACAGAGAGAAGGAGAGACGGTGAGAGAACAGACTACATGCCAGAGGGGCGGACAAGACAACCCTCCACTGCACACACATTCTCGCTCAGACTTTATGAGCTCCAGAGGGAGCAAACAGGAGGAGATGATCTGATGTTCTTTGCTGGGGGGGAAGAGCACATGCCACTGCCTGCACCTGTACGCTAACCGGCTTAACACAGGGAGGGCTGGGTGTATTATGAAATATAAACTGTGGTGCTCTGCAGGCCTTTCAATATTTGGTGATTTGTAAGGAAATAAGGGCTGGAAATATTCGCCATATTATGCACACAGGATAGAAAAAATGTCTATAGAGGTTCTGAAAAATTGCTTGTGAAACATGCTCATAGTGGCTGTTTACACACCAAACAGATCGGGAGGCCGAGAGCAGGCATTTTGTAGCCTGTAACGTAACTGTAAGTCATTGGTGACATACAGGGCCCCTCTGTTGTCCATGACACCATGACACAAAATCTTACCTCTGCCATTTATGAGCTTTTAGCTCCTGAATGAAAATGTCACAACATTAACATAAAATCAGTTCAAAGAGCAGAGATGCACATATGGACTGACGTTTGCTAAGCTGTGGCACTGAAACAGGAGCTACTCCCCGCTCCCTCTGCATGGGCCTCAGGAGGAGGAAAGGGCCGAGTCACTGGTCAAAGGAGGTCTCACTTTCTAGGAGCAGCTGAATACCAGAGGAGCTGACAGGTATGTACATACTGGAATGTGCTTCTCAGCCACACCTGTGGGGAACACGCCCGCCAAGCCTGGCCTCTCTCATCCCACTGGCTGATCTCCCCGTGACTGACAACTGGAAGAACTATTTGGCTCCAGTCCACAAGCCCCAGGGGGCAGGTATGGTGAGTTCCCAGTTTGAACCAATGGCAGCCGAGAAATCCCTCACAGCCAGGCGGGGCTGCAGTGAAATAAAACTCATCAATGGGGTGTGTCTCAAAACTTTGTCGGCAGTCAAGGAGTGAAGGGCTACTGGTGCTACTGGTCCACTTTGGCTAATCGAATCCTAACTAACTCCTGGCCATATGAGAAACCCAGCAGTTTTTAACTTCCATCTCACCTGGCAGAAGTGCTAGACAAAGCGAGAGAGGGACTTTTTTCCCCTCAGGACAGTTTCACTGCTGCTGCAGCTGCCTGGCTGGTTGATGGAACTGAAACAACAGATCTCATCTGCTCTGACCACAGGATTTCAGTTTTAGGGCCAAAGAACTGGAGTACATGCACAGTAGCTTCAGGCGGTCTTTGGTAGGGGACCACATTCGCAGTCTTTCAACACTCTTAGGAGCCGCTGCGCTCCAAAACTCTTCTTCTACCGTTTTGTAGAGATGTAGTTGCTGTTGTTGCACTATGGTCGCTCACATCTCCTTATCACTTTTCCAGCCCAGCTATCGATTCTGTATCCGTTGGACGGAGAACTGATAAGGGCATGTGCATGACATTACCTACAGATACTGAGGAGACAACATCTGACTAAGAAAGGCTTTTGAGTCTTTACAATGTGGCACTTCATCTGGTTGTTTCTGTCATCAGCACTGGTGATTACATTTCAGCCTGTTCTTGATTTTTGTGCTTCAGTTGTTTGCTTTTTAAGCTTCAATTGCTAAAGTCATTATTACAATGATAACTGGGACTATAATATATTTATTTTTACATCTACAGTAGGGTAATTAAATTTTGTGTAAACTTTGAATTTTCAGAGGTGGCTAAGTAGGTAAGTTGTTCAAGTGAGGAGTTCATGTAACTTCTTAGCTCCCCACACTAATAACACTGAGGTTAAGAACTGCATCTGTATCTTAATGATGTATAGATTTTAACAAAGTCTTAACATTACTGAATACATCAAGTGTTACCTTGTATCCAAGAATTAAAAAAAGTGTCAGTCACAGAGCAAAAAAGGTTTGTGTTTGCATTTCCTTTGTGCAAAATGAGATGCTCAGGCACATTAAGTGGAATTTGAATTCCCTACAGGACGTGCAGGGGATACAGATTAAAGGCTGTGGCATAAAGTCAGGAATTTCCTAGCCAAGATGATGTCTCTCCCTTTATTTGAAAGGGCAGCACATAGGCAGGACCAGTGTTTGACACAATCTGGATTAGGATAAAAATTTGAGCTATAAAAAGATTAAAATGAGCCATAAAGTTGTTGTGAGGAAACTGGTGCCAATCGCCATGCCCATGCACTAGCAGGCTGAACAACATGATGTGGAGGACCAGGTGAATTTTGTTAGACTGAGTTAAAGTGTGTTTGGGGAGTGAAAAAGTATTTTGTAAATTTGGGCTCCCTGACATACAGCTTGAAAAACTGGACAAACACCCCAAAGTGGTGCAGTGTGATTGACATAATCCATTAAAATCTGACTGACTGAGGATGATGCAACTGGTTAACAGGAATACAAAATCAGGTAAGTCATCTCCATATGGTGATGCGTGTCAACATAATGCCATGCTTTTCACACCCACAAACACGCAGCCTTGGCATTTCTACTCTGTAATTAGAGCTCTGTGCCAGAGCCAAGGTTGTTTCATATAAAAAAAAAAAACAGCTCATATTCAACATGCAAGAAAAACCAAGTTCATTCAAACCTGAAATCTGAAAAGAAACATGGTTATTAATGTGTGTGTAACATAATGTGTAACACAATGTTTAGATTAGACATAAAAATTGGATCCCGACTTATCTGTTGATTCTATGGAAAACCTTAAACCTTTGAGTAATTTTGGGAGGAAAACAGTCGTGTGGCTGATAATAGTAGACAGATAATTTGGGTCCTCACACACAGTTCATAATCTAATAATTATATTTTAATAAACACACTTTGGGTACACTGATCTTTTTGGTGGGGCTTAATTTGATAGGGGGAAACAGATGATACTGTAACTAAATAATGAGTTAAGGCTTAGATTGTTGAAGCCATAACCTGCTGTGTTTTCTCATAGCTCACGGTGCATAACCAACTGTAAAACACAAGATGGGGCTGTATTCATTATTTTCACATCCTTATCTTTCCTGGTGAGTTTAAAAAACAACCCAAACAGAAAAACTCAGATGTGTTTGTAATCATGTGCAAGTTCCTCTGCTCTATTGTCGCTTTTCTACTGCATTGGTATGTAGGTAGGTTTTGTTACTGTCTGACTAGGAATATTACACTTTCGGTACACTGCTGTGACCCTCTATTTTACTACTATATGTTTTTATTGTGATCTATTTATTTCTATATGTTTTTTTATATGGTTTTATGTTTCTTGTGGTTTTATGTTTCTTGTACGCTGTGAAGCATTACCCTTTGCCCAAGACAAATTTCTCCCATGGGAGACTAATAAAGTAAACCTTGACCTTGACCTTGATTGTACCCACTCAACTCAACTCTAATCGTTTTACTTTTCTGGATTTTGTTTTCCACGGCAGATAGTACGTCCTCACAACCAAGCCCCCACAGTCACTTGTGGGCGTGTTGACCAGTTTTTCCTCCCTTTTCTCCCAGTGCCCCACACGATAATTTTATTTTCCAAAAATCAATAGGACAACCTCAAAATGGCTGCTTCACATGAACAATATTGGTGTAACCAAGAGATTCGTTGAAAAAAAATTCAATAGATTGGATAAACTATGAACTATACTACAATACAAGCTTCACGAGTCTCACTTTGGTATTTCCTGGTTGTAAACAGAGCTGTTCAGTTTCTGTCTGACCAACCAGTGGCCTGCAGCGTTTTCATGTCATGTCTAAAAAAGCACCAGGTACCACTGGCAACTTTTGCCCAATGGAAAACCCAAAAAAAGTGAGTCAAGTCAAGCCGGCACCATGCAGTGGAAAAGGGGCACATGTGTCTCTGAAAATAATGAGGCCATTCGTCTAAGTTACAATTGCTGTGGATATCACCCATGAGTTGAAAACAGCTACTGGTCTTACATAAATTCAGATTTTTTTGCAATCTCTGCAGCTCCATCGGTCAATGTCAATCTTTGCTAAAAAGCATAGAATAAGTCACACAGTTTATCAGTATGCTAATTTATTACCAATTTAAAATTATGCGTATCACCTTTGATCTCATCATCTCACACACATAGATATATAAAATCTTTTTGCAGTAATATCGATAATTGCAATAAACTTCTTGTAAGCCTAGGGTCCCCTGTTGTATTCCTTGTTATTTTGTAGCTGCAACATATATACACACAATGCATCATTTCCAATGCATCAGTTCCAAAAAGATAAATAACCAAATTTAACTTGTGGATAGGTAGTAATCATAGGATACTGCAGCACAAACTCAGTAAAAAAACAAAACAAAAAAAGACAACTATGATTATAATATGCAGAATATAATGTAAAAATTGAGAAAATCATTTGCTCGGACATTCAATATATGAATCATATTTGAACAGATGAAATTACATTAATCAATACATTAATCATATTGTATTTGCTCATGGAAAAAACTTTCAGTTGTGAGAGAAATGAAGGTGTAAAATCAGAAGTTGGCATTCCAGTTGTTACCTTCCTGATTGATGCAGTTACCCAGAAAGTGATCATTAAAACTGGGTGTCAGTGCTGATACTGTAGTGACTTCATTGGTTTCATGCGTTAGGGTGACAAACTTGCTTCAAAGACCACTCTGATGAAATGTTGTACTGTAAACAGGTTGACCTTTGCTTTGAATTTAGCTCTGATTAGAAGTGCAATTAAATCAGTAAAGAGGAAAACATCCTCTTAAAGCCATGCGTGGAAAGTCACTTTTTCTACCCACACACACAGCACCTTTGACTTCATCAGGAGGAGTCTCTGTTAGGCCAGACCAACCATGGAGGCACTGAGGTCCCACAGCTTCTTGGCCACGGCATCATCCCGGGCCTGGGGGGCCGGCTCTTTAACAGCACAGTTGCTGTACAACAGAACAGAGCAAAGAGCAGCATGTAAAGTCGAGTACAACAAAACTGTTTGAAGCTGCTACCGATTCAGCAGAAACTTGTGTGCACTAAAACTTTTGCCATGCAATTAAATGTCATTAGATGACTTCAATGCACAGCATGTCCACTGTGAGTGACCATAATGAGATTTAATAGCACGCTGAAGTGTTAATCGTAGTCTCACTTACTATGACTAGTCTACCAAAAGGGCGTGAGGAATGACAAAAAAAATGCAGCAATGAAAACATATACGTAAGGTTCATTCATGCATTTAGATGCTGGCAAAAGTTTTGAAATATAATGCAGATATGTTTCATTTGGGATTTTACTTCCATGCTAACAATAATTTAATCTGTGGTTTACATCAATATGTGTCAATATCCCATTTTTGGAGTGAAACTTTTCCTTCCCTGATGATTTTGCAAAATGGATTAAAGACAACTGCAAATGAAGCCATGCAGCAGATGTGGGTAACTTGAAGAGCAGTATAATCTGAAATAACTATTTGTTGATAAAGAGCTTAGTCCAGTGAGTTGAATGTTTTTTTAAATAATTTATATCAAATAAATCTGGTATAATAAAATATTCAAGTACTACATTGATCTCACTTGACTGATGCAAGTTTGCTTTGACAGACTTGCCTGTAGTAGAGGCCGCTGTCATTTGCCAGGCTCTCCTCCACAGCGCAGTAGATGGTGGTCTGAGCTCCCTCCTTGGGCGTTTTTATCATCATCATGATGGGCATGGCGATGATCCGCTTCCACAGGGCCAAGGTGGGGAATAAGTGGCGGACCAGCTCAGTGCGAATGACCCCAGGGTGCAGACTATACACTGTCACACCAGTGCCTACCAAGAGGGATCAGTCAACTCAAATGTCACTTACGATGCATTCAAGACCACAAGACGAGTTAAAACGCTGCACAGGAAAACAGCACCAAGAGACACATAAGGTCAAAACAATGGAAAGGCAAAACAACAACATCAACAAATAAGGAGATCAGTACTGTGTAACACTTTAGAGAAGAGCACAGCAATAGAACTGAAGGTTCAAAATCTGATGAAATTTAGCACTGGGACTAAAGACAGAGGCGAATAAAAGAACGATCTACAAGGGGAAAGTATGTTTTACACGACCTTGTAGTCTGGCAGCCAGTTCTCTGCAGAAAAGAACATTTGCCAGCTTGCTTTGGCGGTAGCTTTCCGTACGGTTATAGTCTTTGTCCAAGTTGATGTCCTCAAAGTGTATACGACCTATGAGAAAATACAGAACGTATGCTTTAAACAGGATTTTAAAATGCATTACAAGGCATGTGGCTGTATCTACTATGGCATGACTGCTATAGTCTAAGAAGTGTGACTGGGCTTCGGTATGGGCTATATAAATAAATAAAACTGAATTGAACTGAATTGGATTTGGTAGAACTTCTTCATTCCTCCACAAAAGTCCGGGATCAGATCCTGCTGATCTGCTGTAAAGATTTTCTCCCAACTCTGAATACTGATAAATGGCAACAGTCAAAATTAATTATTTATTCAAATTTTATTATGATTTATTCATTAATTTATTCTTTATTACAAAGTAATGAATAAGGACCTTAGGCAGAGAATGAAATTGTTTTAGGTGAGTCATCTGCTCTGGTGTTTTGCAGTATCACCAGTATGATTGTTAGTACTAATACTACTACTACTAACAACAACAACAACAATAACAATAACAATGATGATGATGATGATGATGATGATAATGATAATTATGATGATTGATAAAAAAAAAAAGTAATATTATAAAATGTAGGATGTAGGATTTGGATGTAGATGGTAGTATAAATGTGTTTATGCATTTAAGAAAATAAAGTGCTTAACATTACGATAGAAAGCAAGAGAAATTAAAACAAAGGCAAATTGAAAAGACAGTAAAATTAGCAATGACGGTCAACAGATGATAAACAGGTTGTACAACAGCTAGTAAAAACAAACAGGTAATGATAATAAAATATGTAAAACCAGTAAAAAATAAAAAATAAAATTCAATTAATTTGAATCAAAGTACGATAAAAAAGTTGTTTATGACAATGTTCACGGAACCTGCATCTCTCATAGCTTTAGGTATGGCACTTCACTGGATCATAGTTTAAAATAAATAAATAAATAACTAAAAGCTGTCGTGCCTATTTTCTTTTGTGCGGAACTTTTTGTATTTTTGTAGTAGCAGAAGATTTAAGAGCTCTAAGAGGTTGTTAGAAGAGATCTTCACAATAAATGTAGGTGAGTGGTGATAATGTGGCATGTGTACTGTAAGAGATAAAGTATTAAACCAAAGTGAAAAGTTAATTTCAGTGAAATAAAACAGAACCATCACTTTGAGTGTGTCACTAAAAATGTCTGAGGAGGACAGCAGGCAGTCAAGAGTCACTGTCTTAACCTTTAATTCACAGCTGATCTTTAATGAGGACATAAACTCAAAATGAGAAACGGGAAAATTCAGAAATTCAGAATATAATGTTCCCTTTCCTGTACCTCTCTCGTGGGCCAGGCTGGAGACAATGACAACGCGACTTGGAGACGACTTTTTCAGCAGATCAAGAAGAGAGTTGGTGAGGAGAAAGTGCCCCAGGTGGTTGACGCCAAACTGCATTTCAAAGCCATCCTCAGTTTTCCACTTAGGACACATCATGATCCCTGAAAATCAAAAAAGTCGCAGCTCCCAAGAACAGAGACTAAACAGTAATCTTACTGAAAACAGGTAAACTGGTTCATTTAGCTTGACATTTTGAATTTCAGCTTATGTTTTTATTTTAGTTATCTTTAGTTATCAAGCCAAGAAAAATAAAGTGCAGCAATGAATCCTGCACGAGTTCATGTAACACAAGGTCAGAGGAATGTTGTCTCATTAATTTGTGACAACCTATTTTTATGAATTAAAAGTGAAACTTTTTAGACTTTCTCTCTTAATGACCACTTTCAGTCTTCAATACAAACATAGTGAGCAAAAAAATTAAATGTAAATAGAAAATGCAGAGTGGCTGCCACGTCCTCTGACTGAGGCCACCCGCACAAGGAAAACTGCAGTATAGACAGTTTTCCCCAACACTGTGAAACATTTAATTGTGGCAGAGACACTAAAAAGTAGCGAGAAGCAGGCCTGTGACTGGAGGGTCATCACTGAAGGCCACATTGTCGCTGAATCCTTGGTTATGTTTGGAAAACCAGGCCTGGGTAGGCAGCTGAGCATCATCTTTACATGTTGGACAAATACCCTCAAGTACAACAGATTAGTGTTGCATGAAGAAAATACAAGCTAAGCAGAAAGGGAAACATTTGCCTGTGTAACTACTGTTGAATCAAGCTCAAGTTTAGTAGCTGGGTGCAGAAAACTGACTGTGAAGGACAATGTGAACAGCCCTTCATTTTTCTTTATACATTAATTCTGCATGATGTTATCTGATTATTAAAATGTCATTCCAGCAGTGAGGCCAAAGTTCCATGTCTGATTGCTGATTAAAGGAGAACCACTGCACGATACCTGCGTTGTTGATGAGGATGTCCAGACGTTCCTCGTTCTCCTGGATGTCTTTGGCCAGGTCTCTGACAGACTGCAGTGAGGCCAGGTCCAGTTTCTTCACCACCACATTGCCATTCCCGCTGCACTGCCGGATCTCCTCCGCTGCGCCGTGGGCTTTGGTCATGTCTCTGCAGGCTAAGATCACTCTGGCCCCTGGACAGGAATGACACAGAAAAGGTGCTGTGTTTTAGTGTTGTGTTCAAATAGCAGTGGAGGAAGTAAAGCTGTAGTACTAGCCATGGTTACACTTATGAATTTGTTTACTTAGCTGCAATTCAAATTGCATAGCCACTCTAATTCAGAGTGGTTGATGAGTCAATAACACAACATTTCACAAACTCCAGTGATGGAAAAAGCTCCCTCAGGTCCATAATGAAGACCAACCACCGAGATGATGAGCATACATCTTTGTGATAGGTCAGCATCATATAACCAACGTCAGTGTTGTGACACCATCAGAGGCCATCTTGTTTCTAATCAAATGGTCTCACCTCGACAGGCCAGGTCCAGGGCCGTCTCTTTCCCAATGCCAGTGTTGGCTCCAGTGATAAGGACTGTTTTTCCATCCAGCCTGGCCTTGCTGCGACACGCTCTGCCAGCCATCCACCTGCGCAAGGCCAACACGCCGACCCCTGACACAAACGAAAATACTCCTGCTGTGAGGCCAGACTACATGTGAAATATATTTCAGATACAACTTGAACTGCAAAGACATAAAAAGGCACTTATGTTTTTTTATATCTTCAGTGTCAATATAAGCTTTATCGAAAAATTTCTAAATTTAAAAATTTCTGCTCTCCAAATTTCACCACTGAGTACTTTAAAAATACAAAAAAAATCAATCCCCCACAAAACACAAAGGCTTTAAGATGACTGCTAACTTAAAAATAACCCATATTACCCAATAATTACCAATAATTTATTTATCAGCCATCTGTTCAGTAAAGAAAGTGTCAGTGTTTTAAGATGCTGGCATAACTAATTTTCAAATGAATTTACCTACTATTTTGTATTGTTTTGTTCTTTTTCGGGAATGTTATAAAGTTCTATACAACATTTGAAGGGGGTTCAGGTAGTTTTAGCATAGAGCTTACATGGCTCAAAGGATTTTAGAAGATAGAGAGACAGACAGCAGTGACAGACATTTTAATGATGTAAAACAAACAAACAAACAAAACCATTTTAAATACTTAGAAATGATCAAGCTTCAGGTCTCCCTCTCGGTGCATTTGCCCTGAGAGCTGCATTAGAATAAACTATGAAAACATAAACAAAAAAAAACTCACAACTAACTTAGTAATAAGGGCAGTAAGTTACCTGCAATGAGGGCAGCTGAGAGCCCGGAAACATGGCTCTCCATGAAATGCCTGATCTCCTCCGCGTAGTTTTGCATAGTGTGGACTGAGAAAACACAGTACACAGCACTGTGCGTCTGTCAGTGCGACGAGCGACACACACACATCCACACACTGCTGGCTGCCTGGGGGCCCCGCAAGCCTGAGATCACGCACTTTCCGCTTCCCCGTATCGACCCCTTCGTCATATTGCGTCATATCGTTGGTGTGCAACACTTGTGCAATAAAATCTGCTCTGCACTTGCGCAAAGGATCAGTAGATGGCGCACGATCACAGAATAGCAAGACTCTAGCTTCCTCGACCAGGTAAAGGCTGAACCATCAAAAAACTGGCAGAAATCCTAATTTTGAGACTAGAGTGTTCGTTGAACCTTTTCTCAAATGAATGAATTAATAAATAAATAAATAACACTGATCGTATATGAGTTTTGTTTTGTGTCATATTTGATACATTTGGACTGTGTTGCTGTTTATCGTGTACCGTATGTTTTTTAAACAAAGACAAATATGCAAAACACAAAATTTCAACCCCTTAAACTTTTCCTTTAAATCGTTCCTCAGTTACATTAGACTTTTTTCCATATTGTTCGACAATGTCATTCTGTATGTGCTATAAGCCCCATCAGCCCTAAACTGGCAAAAAAAAAACCCAAAAAAAAAACATCAATGCAAAGCCACAAGTGGGTCACTGACTGACAGCGTCCATCTCGCATGTCTCTGCTGCTGCAGTGCACCGACGATCCACCAGGGGGCAGAAGACATGCATCACAGTATACACAGCGGGTTTTTCAGTGAAAGCGCAGCCAAACAACGCCTGAGCAGCCCTGTGTTCTGGGTAATTTTCGTGTATAAAACCACATACCTCCTTTATTTATTTTTCTTTATTTATAACATGATAATAACAACAATAACAACACTAATAACAAAATAATAACATGAAAACACAGGGTAACTATATATGTGACGAGCAGCACACCTTAGTAAAGGTAAAGACGCGTTTGTTTGTTTATCTTTCTTTGTCATTGTCAAATTTATTGCGCCCAAGAAAATAAAGTCAGCGACAGCACCGGAAGTCACGGCTTTTCCCTCGAAATAAAAGTCTTCAATTTATTAATTTTTGGAGGGACTGTTGTGGTGCACGGAACTGAAAATGCATATCGAAATACTTGAATAAAATACTTTTTTCACGTCAAATTACACGACTGCAAGGCTAATTCGTGTTATCCGTCCATTCATGTTATGTTTTCATTTTGAAGTTTAGCCTGTCCAACTTATTCTATAACTTCTGGTAAGGTGTAAATATTATAGGGGAAAAAATTAGTAGGTGTATCGTGACTCCTCATACTGTAAAAACGGCTGTACCTTCATTTCAGACGCTGCACTGGCTTTTTATTTAAGCGGATAGTTTTCTGGCACAAAATGTGGTTCTTCTGCAAAACAAAAAACACCAATCTGCCCCGGAAGTGTTTTGTGCTCATGCCACGTCAGTTGTGGTCTTCCTTCCACCTTCCAGCTGTTATCTGTCTCTCTGCCGCACTGTTGCTCCGGTAAAAAGCAGAGTTTCAGAAGCACCGCGGTTTATTTCAGTATTAGTGCAGATTTGGAGAGCCCACCATGTACTACCTGGGCCTGTGCTGCTTGCTGCTGCATGGGATCTTAGCTCAAGCCACAGAGCTGACATTTGAATTACCTGACAACGATAAACAATGTTTCTACGAAGACCTAGAGAATGGAGTCAAGTTTGACATAGACTACCAAGTAAGTTTTCCCTCACAATCTAAGAGTTTTCTCCTTTAACTTTGTGTCCCTTGTACAAGATGTCAGTTTTTTTAGATTTTGATAACTGGATGTTTACCCTTATGTTTCTTGAACAGTTTCAGGAGCATGCCTAGTATATCTTTGTCTTACAGCTACACTCATATATTAACTGTAATAATTCCGGTATGGTTTTTGCACTCATTACAGTAGTGAAAGTGCCCCAGTGGGAGTTGTGAATGACCTGAGAATGAATTTGGATGTAATATAACCTGTGGGCTCCATTCTGGGTCTGACACCAGCCAGCTTTATACATGCTGCCACTTGCAAAATCATGATAACATATGGGGGGTCGTTGTTACACTGTTTTTTTAATAGTCAGATCCATTGAGGGAAAAAAAAAAAAGTTAAATCTTGGATGTCACAAAACGTCCTGCAGCTGCTAAGACTGAGCTTGTGGTCCTTGGGTGGTCTGGCTTTGACATTAAAGTCCCAAGCCAGAGTCCCTGGTGTGGCTTTTGACCCAGAGCTGCATTTTGAAGCACACGTCAGAAATACCTCCTCAAAGCTCATCTAAAAATATTGTCAGCCATTTCACTCTTGTTCATCTTCATTTTCCGCTGCTCTCGTTCAAACACTGAAAAACCCACGCATGCTTTTATTGATTTTATTATGCTCTGTATTGTGGTTTGAGCGTTACAGCTGTGTCAGTCTCACAGTCTTTCGTCATCATTTTGAATGTTCCATATGGGTTGAGTGACATAGCAACAGTAAAAATTTAGTTTACAACATGCAACAATTTGCATGTAAGCTGCACTGTGTATTGTCGGCCTTTGTTTCAGAACAGACTTTAAGACTCGGCTCCTGGTTTTTAAGTCACTTAATGGTGAAGAACCAGCTTATCATCGCCCGTGTGTCAGACATGCTTGTTGGTTTTGTTTCCCCTTCCTTATTACCCATTCAGTAACTGTCCTCAGTAATTCTCTGGTGTATTGGTGACATGTCGTACAGATATTTCCATGTGATCTATCTATTTTTTATTAATCTATTTTGTGTTTCATGTTTTCTCAGGTCATTGCAGGTGGGAACTATGATGTGGACTGCTTTGTCACAGATCCTTTCAATAATGTCCTGTATCAGGAGAGAAAGAAGCAGTATGACAGCTTCTCCCACACCACAACCACCAAGGGAGTCTACAAGGTCTGCTTCAGCAATGAGTTCTCAACTTTTTCACACAAAACGGTGTACCTGGACTTCCGTGCTGGCAATGAGCAACCCCTCCTCCCGGACATGAACAGAGCCACAGCACTGACTCAAGTAAGTCCGAGGCTTCCTGTCTACAAATACTGTTGAGGAGCTCTTTGGCAAAGACCTTTAAACTCCATCTGTGTAAACCCTCAAATAGTGTGGCAAGAGTGTGGTTATTACTTGGCAGGGCGTGTGTGTGTGTGTGTGTGTGTGTGTGTGTGTGTGTGTGGTGAACTGGGGCAGGGAGTACAAAGCAGGCTATTGTTGAAAATGATCAAGTGTGGTCAGTTAAAGCAATCAGAGCGCTGCAAACTCAAATATTCACCAGCACCAAAACTCTTCAAAGCAGCCGTTAGGTTATGGATTTGTTTTCATTCTGCTAATAGATCTTGGTGAATGGACAACTTAAGAGAGATTTATGTCTTGTACTCCAAATTTTTTCATGAAAATAGTGTTATTGTCTCTAGAGTTTACTTTTTTATATAAGCCTGAGTAAATCAGGAAAGAAAAAATATGTCGGCAGCTGGAGTGTTTTGTGCAATGTTTGAGTTTTACACACTTGAATCTTCCACCACTCTCTGCTTTAAAATAATGTACCGGGCCTCATGTTGAACCCTGGCTATCATGTGAAATTGACAAAGGTTCAATGCTTGAAAATCATTCAAGAGAGGCACTTAAGTGACTGACTGATGAACATGCCATTTGACTTACTTAATAAAATTACTTTCTAAACTTTTAAAATCCACAAAGTCAGATAAACTACTAAAACTGTAGCTTATTTTTTGCTCTGTAGGCTAAACTATGTTATCATCAGCTGAGGTGTCATCCAGCATTGTGGTCAAAAGACAAATGTGATGTCCTTGTCGAAGTGGGACCGTGTGTATTGATTAAGCCCACTAGGTGGGGCCAGAGATGTTCAGACAGAGTCAGTGTGTCTCAGCAGGTAATCCACACAATGCCTGTGCTGTACTGTCACAAAGTTTAAGTGGACAGTTTTGCTATGTCTCAGTTAATATCAAATAAATTTGATTTTACTTTCAATGACCCAGTGATTCCTCCTTTAAAGAATAGAAAATATAAGAGTGAACCACTGTTAGAAAAAACAACAGCCTCTTGGTCTGACAGTGTTACACATCCCTGAATGTAGACCACCAAAATCTTAACAACTGCTTTTACTTTCCTGGAAAACCATCAGAAACACTGGTGTGTGTGTTTGTGTGTGTGTTTGTGTGTGTGTGTGTATGTGTGGCAGTGTCATGTGAGCAGGAGGGACAGAATCTATTAGCTGAAAAAAACAACATCTACATGCCTTCACTTTTCTGTTATTTAGCTGTAAAGTTAAATACCACCCTATACAGAGATTTGAATCCATGTCTCCAACACAATTTGGAACATAAAACAGTCACCCATAGCGACCTGTCCCCCTGCTCCTTTCAGTCATTTAGGGTGGCATGTAAGCATAATGTATGAGGACTTTGGCAGCGTTGCTTGTTATGTTTCACAACCTTGTGACGGGTCATTTCAGGTTCCCAGACTTGCTGGGAAAATGTAAGTCTCTCTCCCCTCTTACAAACTGCTGTCAAAATGTCCCTTAGCTAGGCACTTCTACATCCCAGCTCAGCCTGAATCTGTTCAGAGATTCCTCAGTGGGTACAAGTGTCAGTCTGTGCATGCCTTGCTGTATTCACTAGCCAGCTAGATACATTTTTAACACTCAGTCAACTTCTCTGTTTTCAGATGGAGTCAGCATGCCTCTCCATTCATGAGATCCTGAAGGTGGTGTCAGACTCCCAGACGTGGTACAGGCTGAGGGAGGCGCACGACCGCATCCGGGCCGAGGACCTGCACGAGCGGGTGACCTACTGGTCCATCGGAGAGACCATCCTGCTGTTTGTCGTCAGCATCGGTCAAGTCCTGATGCTCAGGAGCTTCTTCAGTGAGAAGAAAGGCACAGTGGCAGCCTCCACTTAGGACTTAGAGACAAGAAGTACTCTCAAGAAGACTCGCATCAAGTAGTTGCCAAGTAACCGTCTGCAGAATAGTGCACATCTTGTGTTACTTTTGAAAAGTAACACCCCTTTTGGTTATGCTGAAAATGAGCTAGATGTCTCACAAATTTGCAGAGATAAGATTATATTTTTATGAAATGCTTAAGGAAATGGGTTTAGTTGGTAGACCAATCTGTTTATCTACCAGCTGGCCTTAGGACTCTTGTGAATTTTCATCTCAGAGAAAAAGTTGTTGAATTGAATTCCACTGCCTTGTCAAGTTGTGACTTTATTTTCATGAAAACGGTGTCAGTTTTGTAGAAACCAAAGAAATGTCTCTATTTGTCAGTTCTTGTTTTATAGTGTGAATTTATGTTGTTAATACCTTAATTTATGTGTAAAATGCTGTAGGCTACTCAAGTCGTTGGTGCTCTGCCTCCTTCCCCCCCTTGTCTCTCTTTTTCTCTCTCTTGTACCCCCAACAGTGCCTTGGAATGAGGTTGCTGATTTTTTTTCTCCTTTTGTCCAATTTCACATTCAAATTGAAGGTGCACTGTTTTACCTGTTACATGCCAACATGTAGCTGTTTACTTCTTGATTGGATTCCCAGTTACATTTATTTGTTTTAACTTTAAATGTTAATCAGTGCAAATAAAATATTTTTGAAGTCTAATTAAAAGCTCCTTACTTTATAAATGGATGTGTTTGGTGAAAGCTGTGACTCTGTCTTTCTGATGAGATATGATATTGAAATAAAATCAATCATTACAGCTTTATGAGGTCACTGACCGATAAATCACAAATTAAGGTCAAATGAAACTTTCTCCTCTACTCAAACTACAATAGCAGCTCCTCTTAGTTTTCCTTTTACATGTATTGTTGCACTAGAGCATAATCACAGACTTTTTTTTTAAATCAAGAACCAGCAAATTGATACAAATTAGACCATCAATCCACATTTGATTAATTTTTATGGTAAGGAGTGTCGTCTGAGAAGATTTTATTGTTGGATACACTATATGGACAAAAGTATTGGGCCATACCTCTTAATCATTGAATTCAGGTGTTTCATTCAGTCCCATTGCCATAGGTGTATAAAATCAAGCAGCTAGGCATGTAGTCTGCTTTTGCAAACATTTGTGAAAGAATAGGTCATTCCAAAGAGCTCACTGAATTCAAGTGTGGTACTGTAATAGTAATGTAATAGGATGCCCCCTTTGCAACAAGTCAGTTGGTGAAATTTCTTCCCTCCCAGATATTCCACCATCAGCTGTGAGTGGTATTACTGCAAAGTGGAAGTGTTTTGGAACCACAGCAAATCAGCCACCAGGTGGTAGACCATGTAAAGTTACCGAGCGGGGTCGCTGAGTGCTGAGGTGCATAGTGCGTAAAAGCGGCCAACGCTCTGCTGACTCAGTAACTGCAGAGCTCCAAACCTCCACTGGCATTAACATCAGCACAAAAACTGTGCACAGGGAGCTTCGTGGCATGGGTTTCCATGGCCGAGCAGCCGCATGCAAGCCTTATATCACGAAGCACAATGCCAAGTGTCAGATTGAGAGGTGTAAAGCACACCGCCACCAATGCCTCTCTGTCTGGCAGTCTGATGGACGAGTCTGGGTTTGGTGAATGCCAAGAGAACGTTCCCTGCCTGACTGCACTGTGCCAGCTGTAAAATTTGGTGGAGGAGGGATAATGCTATGGGCTTGTTTTTCTGGGGTCGGCCTCGGCCCCTTAGTTCAAGTGAAGGGAAATCGTAATTCTTCAGCATACTAAGACATTTTGGACAATTCTCTGCTTCCACCTTTGTGGGAACAGTTTTGGGAAGGCCCTTTTCTGTTCCAGCATGACTGAGCCCCAGTGCACAAAGCAAGCTCCATAAAGGCATGGTTGGGTGAGTTTGGTGTGGAAGAACTTGACTGGCCCGCACAGAACCCTGACCTCAACCCCATCCAACACCTTTGGGATGAACTAGAATAGACTGCAAGCCAGGCCCTCTCGTCCAACATCAGTGTCTGACCTCAGAAATGCTCCTCTAGATGAATGGGTAAAAAAATCCCACAGACACTCCAAAATCTTGACAGCCAGATGACTGTAAGCTGTTACAGCTGCAAAGGCCAGACGAACTCCATATTAATGCCTATGGATTTAGAATGGGATGTCATAAAAGCTGCTGTAAGTGTAATGTGTAAGTGGCGCAATACTTTTATTCATATAGTGAATGATTTTTATGTGAATTATGTAACTGCCTATTCCGGAGAGGTAAAGACAACAGTGGAAAGAGAGAGGTGTGAGATCAAAATATTAATTATTATGCATAATTTCATGTCGCTAAACTCTGGAAAGTTTAAAAAGGGAGTTTGATAACCTAACCCTAACCTTCTCTAATTCTGATCACCTGTGGACGGTGTGTGAAATGTGAGTGAAAGTTGAGGACAGTGGCGGTGAATCCGAAGTGCACGGTAGTCGCGCACTTTGCTCCGGTTGGCCCTGAGCCGCTTCCGCTTTACTTCCAAGCTGACGTGGGTTGAATGCAGAGCGCCTGTCGCGTCACCCACTTAC
>OMLB01037077.1:5970-16753 GCA_900302555.1 Myripristis jacobus | reverse complement strand
CTCCTTCAAGACTGTTGGAAAACCATTTCAGGTGACTACCTCTTGAAGCTCATGGAGAGAATGCCAAGAGTGTGCAAAGCAGTAATCAGAGCAAAGGGTGGCTATTTTGAAGAAACTAGAATATAAAACATGTTTTCAGTTATTTCACCTTTTTTTGTTAAGTACATAACTCCACATGTGTTCATTCATCGTTTTGATGCCTTCAGTGAGAATCTACAATGTAAATAGTCATGAAAATAAAGAAAACACATTGAATGAGAAGGTGTGCCCAAACTTTTGGCCTGTACTGTATGTGTGAGTGGATATGCGACTGAAGGAGTGACTAGCACCCACATATTGTGAGACAATGAAGGTGGACACAGAGAGAAAGTGACAGAGGAAAACACAGAGGGAAAGAAAGAAAGAAAGAAAGAAAGAAAGAAAGAAAGGAAAGGGAAGGAAAGGGAAGGAAAGGAAATGGAGGGGTGACAGTTTCCTCATCGTTCTCTGTCCTCCTCAGACAGATGTGATGTGGGTGAGATTGTTCCTCCTGATTATATTGATCATGTCAGCCGCAGCCATGCCCTTCATGGGGAAAACACACACACACACACACACACACAAACACACACAAACACACACACACCCTTGTCTTGTCCAGATGGTCAGATGAGAGTCCTGGGTCTGATTTCCCCAAACCCATAATTACTGTTTGAACTCAACTTCATTTCCTGTTAAAGGATACTTTGTGTTTCATTCAGACGGCTGTTTGTCCTGAGAGCAGTCGAACAAACATCTGAAAGTCAAATACTGGTCCTTGTTGGCAGGTAATTACCAACTGTGTGTTTGCTGTTGCTGATGCCAAGTTAATGGGAGTCATAGGGGCGATGGTCCATAGCTCTTCTACCAGTCACATGAATCAGGCTCAACCAGAACTTGAACTATGAAAAAGATTATTTTAAGTGAAACGAGGACAGTTCTGACCAAAGTTTGAATACTTTAACATACCAGAGAATTAGACCACGCATTCCTGCTTTCATTGGCCATTCAGATTCATCTTAGCATCAAATGAACAAATGGAATTATCCTTTCAATATCTTCAAAGTGGATTACTGCCGCACACTGTAGCAGATGATGTTTCATATGTTTAGTCCTCTCTCTATCGGGGTTAAGTAATGGATAATCTTTGTAAACAACCGCCTTCCGCTTTTTGTCAGGTGGTTCATTTCACGCATCAAAAAACACACATCTCATTGTGGGGAGAGCAGAAATAATTAATTTGGTTAAATGTGCTCTGAAAATAAAAATATTCTGGCACCATGACCAATCTGTAAAGTCAAAGTAAAGCTTCCAAAACTATTAAAATAAAAACAAAATCCCTTTTTGAATGGAGAGCTTTAAGTTTCAATTTGAAGCTATGGTCACATTTGTTGATCTGGAACTTACAGGGTGATAACACACATCCTGCAGCCAATCAGAAACCACTATTTGCCCAGGCTGTGGTATAAATTCATACATTTGTAAGATAAGAGGACAGTTTAATGACCCCCATGGAGGAACTGCAGCAGCGACTAGTAGTAGGATGCAGCCAAAAACACTAGATAGAAATCACTAGGTTGCTATGACAACACTGTAAAATCAACTTGGGATGCTTAATGTTTAAAACCCTCATCAACACCACTTTCCACTTAACTAACATGGCATATTGGAGGGGAGGATCTTGGAATCTCTTCATGTAAAACTCTGTGTGCATGTGTGTGTGTGTGTGTGTGTGTGTGTGTGTGGGCTTCCAGGACAGAGCGACAGCCAGATAAGCTGAGCAGCGATCCCAGCCAGCCAGGCAGCAGCATGTTCCCTGATCCACAGATAGACAGACAGAAACAGACACACCCTCCTGTCTCCTTTTGTCTCTTTTAGTCTGATGACTTTAAACTTCACTCTCTCTCTCTCTCTCTCTCTCTCCCTCTTTCACCTCCCATCTCCCCGTTTTTTCACTGTCCTTTCCCCCCTAAAGCTATTCCATTTCATGATCTCTCCCTCTGTCACCTTGCCATCTTTACCTCTGTCTACATTGGTCTTTTATTATTGGATTATCTTTCATGGCCTCTCTGCTTTATTAGATAGAGGGACAGGGAGGACGGACGAAATGACATACAATGAAGTTTGTGTGCGAGATTTGAACCTGAATTAATAGAATCTGCCTCGAAACACAATGACGACTTATTGCCTCATCACATATGTTGCATTATGATCTATCTATCTATCTATCTATCTATCAAACTGTGTTTGCTAAGGAAAAAGAACGAATCTCATTGAATCTGTTTCATATTCATTCTTGGTGTGTACATATGGACATGCAAGCACACAGACACACACATATTAATATACACAGAATAGTGATAATAATAATATGAATGAGATTTATTATATAGCACATTATTTATTATATAGCACCTAGTTTACAAAGTGCCTTGACAAAGTCAGAAATAAAATAACGCACAATAACAACATAAAGGATAATAACAAGATTAAAACAAGAAAACAAAAAGGAAGCTCAATGATAAAGACAATAAAAGAGATAATAATTTAAAAAAGCAAAATGAAGCAAGGATATAAGCAATAGTAAATAAATAAAATAAAAAATACACATGCACACACACAAAGAGACACACAATAGCACTTCTCTTGTTCCTTTCCTTTGTGTTTTTCCTGCATATTTCTTATTTCTCTGCCTTCTTCTCTCTCCGTGTTTGTGCACCTCTCCCTCTTCTCTCTCTATCCTCTGCTCCTCTACACATTTCTCCTTCCATCAGGCTCCATGCAAACAGAAGCAAAGCCTGTGATTAAAAGCCTGAGTGTGTATGCCTTTGTATTAGTGTGTGCACAGTATGTCTATCTGTGTCGCTCATAAATGCGCACGTGAATGTGAGACTGTGTGCGAGCATGTGTGTGGTCTCGTCTTCTGCCAGATTCATAAGATGCCTGTATCTTGGTGGCCAGCAGCCAGAAAGCAATAACAAGTACAGTGTGTGTGCGCATATGTGTGTGTGTGTGTGTGTGTGTGTGTGTGTGTGTGTGTGTGTGTGTGTGTGTGAAACAGAAAGAAAGACAGCCTGTGTGAGTGTGTTGTGTCCAGCGACTAACACTGCCAAGACCACTTCTAAGACCGACAGATTTAATAAGCATCTCTCTCTCTCCGACCATACTGCACACACAAAGAGACACATTTATTAACTACTTTATATGTGTGTGGCTGTGTGTGTGTGTGTGTGCCTGCCTGTGTGTACATACATTCCTGTGTGTACAAGTATGTGTTCATGTGTGTAAATGTACTAGTGTAGTGTAGTGTGCAGGTAACTGTGTGCATGTCTGTCTTTTTGTCACTGTGTGCACAAAAGTAAGCGCATTAATGTGCATGTATGTGTGAGTGTGCGTGTGTGTGTGTGTGAGAGAGAGAGAGATGGTTTGTGTGTAGACAACGAAGTCATGAAATATAGATATGGATTATTGATTATGGTTCTTTATGGGCTGCCTGCAGCCAGACACTGAAGCCCCTAAATCACACCCACACGCTCCAATAAAGGAGCCGGCGTGTGCGAGTGTAAATCTGTGAGCATGTAGGTCTACTGTGGGGATGTGAGTAGGCTTCAATGTGCCTATGCATGCAAGGGTGTGTGTCGATGTGCTGTATATGCACTACAGTGTGTGTGTGTATGAGTGTGTACGTGTGTAAATCAGTTGCACCGTGTGTGTATTTACTGCTACAAGGTCCCATGGGCCAAGCATGCCGCACAATGCTTTAATAAATTACAAATCCTAAACGAGGTGGTGCCTCTACAGTCTACACAGCTTCCTTGTGCCTTTACTTTCCTTTCAAATGCTCCGTTTGCTTTATCACCTGTGCCATGAAGAGACGGGTGACTGTTTTGAATGCAGATCCAGTGAGACACAGGTAATACCCAGGTGTCAGAAAAGGGATTTAAAGGCAGAATGAGCTGGATTTGTCAGTCGCAGTTTGTAAACTCAACATTCAAAGTCGGCCCTTCCTCCCTGGCTAAACGAACCGCCAGCAGCCCGTTTTCATCTCCTAGGAGGGTGACAGAATGAAATGCCCGCCCAAAATATAACGCTGTCATTCTAGGAAAAACACTGGCCTGCCAGCACCAAATTTCCCTCTCGTGGAACAAGCTTTGCCTGCTTAACGTTTGGCCTCGCGATATTTCCTTTTTTCCACATCCACCATTTCCATAGCTTCCTAATGGATGCCGTGCTACTGATCTGGCACCGTGCTGTGCTGTGATTGGTTGGGAGCTACACACCCACCGCCCAAAGGCCAACACCCAGAAGAGTCCCGAGCTCAGCAAAACAAGAAACTCCAGGCAGAGGGCAGGGTCTCTGCAGACACACACACCAACACACACTTCTAGTGGATCATCAGTGATGATTGAGAGGGATTATTTTGTATGAGTCTATACATTGTTTTTAGGAAAATCCAACTCATTCTGCCTTTAATACATATAGAAAATATAATTCATAAGGTTCCATTGGACTGACGGCGTTTGAACATTATCTATCTATCTATCTATCTATCTATCTATCTATCTATCTATCTATCTATCTATCTGTTCAACTATCTATCTATCGCTTCTTGTTTTCTACAAAAAAGTGCAGGTACCAAAATATTCCACTTCACAGCATCATGAAATTTCAAAAGCTGTGCTGCTGCATTTCCCTGTCTCTGACACACAGCGACGTGCTGAGGCTTCATACCTCACATTAAAACAAAATAAATCTTTGGCTGATCTGTGGGATAACATGATAATTCCTATTCGCACAGTCGAGCACAGTAAACACTTTGGGTGATACAGTGATGGAAATGAGCGTTGTGTTGTTGTGTTGTTTGCTTTCGTGAGGCATCATTATGCTGAACGTTTCTTTTGTAGTGTGGAACCAACTGACAACTTCTCTTCTGATTTTCATACAGGACTTCGAAAGCATTTTTTTTTTTTTTATCTCCAATTTTCTATGAATTAGATTAAATTACACTGGATGAAAATTTAATGATCCCTGAGGGGAAATTGGGTCATCGCAGCATAAAAGAGTGGGACATAGATAAGACAAATGGATGGTGCTGAGAATAACACAGCAGTATAAACACCAGCCAAACATGTTGGAAAAAAATTCAGTAAAATAAATTAATTAAGATATAGCAGGAGACCGGCTTCCCGTAGTACGGAGATTGTACCTGTCTGTATGCGGCTTTGATGAATGTGATATCAGATTTCCCCAGAGAGACGACGTAGAAAATAACCACTCACACACTTATTCTGTCACCCTCACGCCATCCTCTCTCCTCGTATCTCTCACCCACCCTCCCTCTATCCCTTCCTTCTTTTCTCCCTTTCTCTGCTCTTAGAGAAAGCTGGATCATCCATCTTCATTACAATTTTGCCAACATTCTCGCTTCTCCTCGGTCACATCTCCTTCGTCGCCATCCCATCCTTCTCTTTCGCATTCCTTTTTGCTCTACCCATCCGTTTTCAACCAGATGCTACTGGCAGCCCAGGCAAGATGTGTGCCTCGAATCAGGTTTGCATGGGGCGAGTGAATGGGAAATGATGCATGTGTGTGTGTGTGAGTGTGAATCTGAGTGTGTGTGGTCTGCCTGCTTTTATCAGGGGGATAGATACAATCTGTGAAACAATCTAAAATGCTTACTGCTGTGCCAGAGAAGGGAGGGTGAGCGTTTCAGGCTTCATCCCAACAAGTCTGTGCTGTACAATAAAAACATAAACAGCCTCAGGGCAACATATGTCATCTTAAAAGGGAGACAAATACAGTTAGGAGATGGAGAAAATGAGGGCAGGAGGGAAAATGGACGGGTCATGGCTGCATTCAGGTGTATGGAGATTCAGCCAGAGGGCGAGGGCACTTTGCAATATGGATGATACTTTTTCTCTTCAACCAACTGTAGTCAAGATTGTAAATATGCTTTCCAACATTCTTTGCGACTCAAAATGCTGACCTATGAGCTCGTATTTGTGTTTTGACTGTTATTTATTGTCATTTATTATTTATTAATTATTAAGTTTGTCTTTTATTTATCATTTTACATTCAGTCCTCAGAGTCCTCTACTGTTGGCAACCATGGGCTTCCTGCCAGAGGTGGAAGTAACGAATGACATTTACACATCTTACTGTAATTGAGTAGGTTTTTTTGTGTGTATTTCTTAAAATCAGTAATCTTACTTTTACTTAAGTAAATTTTTGCTTAAGTACTGTTTTTTTGTTTTTAAGATGTTTTAAATCATATATATTGCAGAGTTAACAAATGATCAATGACAGCTTGTGGAACCTTTTTACAATAAAATGCTCAGTCAGAAAAGATGAGAAGAGGAATCTCTTTCTACTCTGTTCATTCTACTTTTTGTTATTTCCAAATTTCAATGCAACTGTGGAGTAGAGAGTCCTCATTTCAATCTACCCTCCAAAGTTTTGTGTACTGCACCTTTAGAAGACTGCAGTTTGAAGCATGTTCTCTCCGCCTTTTATAAATGCATGGAAAAGTAGTGCAGCAGTACATCTGCTTCTATTGAAGCAAAATATCATTAAAGTAACAGTACTTCCACTGGAGTAGCAATTTGTAGTACTCTTTCCACCCCTGCTTCCTGCTCTGTTCCTGTTGGGGGGTAATTGCTTTGCTCAAGGGTAATTCATGGTGGTAATTAATGGTATCCACAAGTTTCTGGGAGACTGGGGCACTGGGATTTGTGGGAGATTGAATGAGATCAGGAATATCAGACAACCCACCACACACAGACACACACTTGTATCACTGGTAGGAGCTATAACACGTTGCTGGTAAACATCCTGAAGCCTGCATTTCTGATACTTACCACACTGCAGTCTCATGAAAAGGTTGTCATGAAAATCTAATGCAAGAGAAGAGCGGTGGGACTGAATGCTTTTGCCTGTATTCCACTCAGCCCAGTATTTAAATCAAATGCCGTTGTCTGACGTAATGTTACCATGTGAAGTGTGTGGTGCAGGCAAGATGGGACTCTTCGACACAAATTGGATCATTCTGTTCAAACTCCATGATATCGGTTTGTGCAGGCCTGTGTCCTGTGCACGGGGTGTGCCGTAACTCAGGCCTATCACATCCTGTCTCTCTCTTCTAGAAGCAAGTAGATATACATGTGTGCACAGCCACACACACACACACACACACACACACAAACACACAAACACACACACACACAGAGTAAATGAGGAAACCTAAGCATCGCTGAGGGCCAAGAAATTATTTATTTTCTCTGGTTCTAATGAACAGCGTGCTCATGCACACACACAAAGTGAACTGTGTAAACCTGTTTTTCATTAGTTGCTTGAAGGACAGCGAGAGGGCATGGAGACAATAGTTAGATTGTTTTTCCCCATTCCAGAGAGAGGAGAAAAGAGAGAGAGAGCGAGAGCGAGAGAGAGAGAGAGTGAGACAATGAGAGAGGGAGAGAGAAAGAAATTGCCCCTTCATACAGATCAGAGAGATCAGATAAACAACACAAAGTGACCACAAAGTTGGTTTTGAGTAGATTTTTTACGTGCACTTTACAGTCTCAGCTAATTAAAGTGCAGCACTAGGTATTAGGCAAATGCGTAGGTGTTGGTGTATATTTTGGTGACTATGCAAACACAACACAGTTCAGAAATGATCAAATATTTTCTACAGTCTTTCCCTGAGACAAATTTATGGATCATCCACCCTCACTCAGCAAACTGCTGCCTGACCCACTGGAAACGCAGCACATCTCCATATTTATACAGCTTGGATGGATGCAAACATACAGATACAACAGTGGTGTGGCCCTCAAAGCAAAAGCACCACTCACAAACTATTACCAGTGGAGAACATTTCCCTAAAATAGTTCCATGGTAAAGAGACAGAGAGTAATGGATGCCCACACTGAGGTCACCCGAAAATTGCCATCTTGGGTTCATTGACAAAAAAAACACTCCTGGGTGCTATTTTGAGCATAATCTGTGAACCATGAAGGTCTATATTAAACCCTACCTTTGGTTTAACTGGTATTAACTTCTAAGCTGTTTCAAGCTGCAGCCAATTGTGATGATTTTCAGTAGGGTCATGAATTCGGTCATGATCAATAGGTTTGGGGAGGAGTGAGATTGAGGATAACTTGAAATTTTGCTTTTATGCAAAAAAGATCAATATTAAGCAAAATATCTTTTTTGTCCACTGGTTTCCAACAGTCCATACTTCCTGCTGTAGAAGATCTGACTGAGCTTCATGGGAGATTTCCACATAATTTATAAAAGTCAGTCTGCTGCCCTCTCATCAAATCAATTTTTGTGCCTTGGGACCGAAAAGATTGAGGATCCCAGTAAATGTGAGATGCGGTGGCCATCACCAAAACGCTGAGACAGCAACCATTTAATGTCAACGCCCTCCTTTCTCTCTCTCTCTGTCTCTCTCTCTCCCTTTATGACTCCCTTCCTCCTCTCTGTCTGATGATGTGTCTCCTGTTTTAAAGGTGCTCTGTGCAGCATTTTTAACATCAGTATATCATCCTCAAATTAATGCTGATACTTAAGTATGATCAAAGGGACAGGAACATCATTGGGTGTCAAAAACATGAAATTATAAGAATCTGAGGTCCTTTCTATGCAGACAATGGTTGATTAAAATGATCAGTTTTGCTGGGGATTAAAAGCTACTTTCACATGTACGAGTGGAGGTGATCCAATCAGAACACCACCTCAGTTTTCATTCCTCCTTCTCCGCATGCCTCCGTATAATCGACAGCCTCCAGCTGCACCTGTTATCCGCCGCTAGCGGCTTGTTGTGCAGCTAACCAACACAGCAAGCCAATTTCAGAGTTGCCAACTCTAACACATTTAGAGTGAGACTTGCGCTCTCAGGTTCATTCTCACACTCTCACACTCGCAAACCGATCTCACAAAAGTTTAAAATATAGCAAAAAAATCTAGTCTAAAATCTAAACTTAATCTAACTTTGAAAATATAGCAACATCAAATATGGGCAACTGTAAACACTGGATGGCATGCCATATTGTTTTCCCTCCATGCTGACATAATTTTGGCCGTGGAGAGGCTGTGGATTTCCTCTTTCTCTCTAATGCAACACTTTCTGAAAACACAGAGCGAGTCCTTAACCTCTTCCTGTTTTGTGCGGTAAAGCAACCTTGCTCTGTGTGAGCACCCAAACCCAACTTGAAATCCAACCAGGCTTTACACAAAGCAAAATGCAGTGTAGAGGCTGGTAGAGGCTGCCAATCATCTTAACATTGGCCTCATTTCTTTAAGTTAATTATCTTAAATCATAATTAATGTGCTTACAATTTATTGATGTTAAAATGCTACGCGAATAGCCTTTAATAAATGCTTTCTCTTATTATGTCCACGTTGCTCCACCCCTCACTTTATTCTCATCCTCATTTCTCTGACAGATCTGCCCCCCTGCCCTTCTCTCTGTCTCTCTGTGTGTCTCTCTCTCTGTGTATCTCTCTCTCTGTGTCTCTCTCTCTGTCTTTCACTCTCATGGGTTCGTCTAAACGAGGGTGATTTATGATCGAGCTCTGTGTTTCTCCTTTCCTGCTGGAGCACCATTAGTGTCAAAGTCACAGAAGAGACGCTCAGCCTCACTGTAACGTTTTACACCATTTTAAACCAATGAAAACGAAATTGAACAAAGCACTGTGTGTGTTTTACATGTGAGGCATTTGGAACGTGCCCACACACAGATACTGACACACTAACATAGATACTATTTAACAAAATGCATATGCAGACACATACTTTAACATAAATATCTTGTATACAAATGCAGACACACACACACACACAGCATACATACACACACAAATAAACACATCTGCCTGTGCACACACACAAACAAAGAGAGACACTGACACAAACACACATATGGAAACACATATACAGACTCACAGACATGCCCACACATTTTTCTTTTTCCTGCTTGCTACCTAATTACATCAATTCATAAAATCAATATTATTATAATTATGCAAGCAATGCCAAAGAAATGAAGCATACATGCTGTGCCTTCTTGCACATGATGGCTATACAGATATAACCAGAGCCTCTCACACAGTCGCTCGCAGCATGAACACACAGTGTCCTTCACCTCAGTTGGCCCCATTCGTTCTTATTTTAAATGTATTTAACCAGGTTAATCAAACTGGGATGAAGAATCTCATTTTAAAGAGAAATCTGTCCAAAAAAGCACCATCAGGTCAAACGTCAAAGTTCAAGCTCACCAGTATACTGTCAAGACAATGTATAAAACTGAAATACAAGGAAAATTATATGGAAAAATATAAAGCAAATCTCCTGTTTAAGCTGTCTAAGGTCCGGACGGAGACATATATTAAATCAGGGTCAAAAATCTTCAGCTGCGCTAAGATGGGTCCTTAGTGAGTTTGCCACAACTTCCCTCATTATCACTTTACACAAACTGTCCAACAGAGACGAGTTCTGTCAGATTTTAAATGGTTTCGCAGTGACTTCCCTGCACGGGGAGCAGAACACATGAAAGTGCTTTTTCCTAATTCATTTCTGGCCTCTGGGACAAGATAACAAAAACAAATCCCAAGACTGTAAACAGTAATTTACTCCATCTCTCTCTCTCTCTCAGCCTCTGTCTCTCTCTCTGGGCCGGACAAAATATTAAAGAGAGATGGGGGAAAAAGTGAAGGAGAAGAGAAGAAAAATGTGAAGAGAGAAGGTGTGGGGGGGCATAATAAGG
>OMLB01037073.1:9020-20820 GCA_900302555.1 Myripristis jacobus | reverse complement strand
CCTAGTCAAATATTTTTTTTGATGGATTGAAAGCATCAAGATATCCCTGAGTTGCCTCAGATAGTCATATAAAATAGTTGCTCAAGGCTGGGAGTTCAGTTTCCAGAAAGTAACTCATGCATTCTTTTTTATTTCTTTTTATTGCTTAATTGCCTTATAATTTTCTTGTAATTTTAAATAGAGGTTGATAATAAGTATGAATATAGATCTCTGTAGTAACTTTTTTCTTTTTTCAGATTTTCTAGTCATTATTTATTTATTTATTGCATTATTTGTTTTGCTAATTTTCTAGCTGTTTTCTTGAGGGGTCTTTTGATAATATTGTCAATTTTAGGTAATTTTCTTGTATTTTTTTCTGGTCATTTTCTGGTCATTTGTTTTCCTTTTCTATTTTGTTTTATTTATTATGTATTTATTTATTCAAGTGAAATCAAGTGAAGTTATTCAGGTTTCAAAGGGTTTCAATATTGCCATCTTCACAGAAAAAGTTAAAATCCTGAATACACATAATAAACATTTCTGTGTTATTTTCTTTCGGTCTGATTACTGAAAGATAAGTACTTTTTTCTCGAAACTCTGAGGACTTGCAGGGGAATTGCTCCTTGTGCAATGAAAGTAGAGTGAGATGACAAGAGTCTTCTGCGATGTTTCTTTTTTATGCGTCTTGACGTGTGTGTGTGTGTGTGTGTGAAGATGAGCAATAGTGGTAGGGGTGCCAGGTGACGTCTTACCATGGGGTGTGAGAGCTGAGATGGAGCATTGCTAGGATGTCCTGTCTCTTATCACTTCCCTGCGACTCCATTGTTCTCCAAACCACAGGGAATATCCCCTCGTCCTTTTCCACATTAACTCTTTTTATTATCCACACTGAATTGTCACCTGCTATGTGTGTGTGGCACTTGCATACGTATAAGTCCTTGGCACTTGCTATGCGTGCGTTTGTCCGGGATCAATATTTGGCACGTGTGCCTGCAGGCTGGCTCAGACATGTCTTTAATTTGTGTTTCATGTGTTGATGCACCAGTGTGTGTGTGTGTGTGTGTGTGTGTGTGTGTGAATGTGTGTGGCCTCTCTTGATCTTTATTGTTCTGTGTCAGCACAACAGACAGAAGACAGAGCATCCAAGGCTATGCTCACATACATAACACTGCGCTGTTATGAAGGATGTTTTCTTTGCAGAGTCCACGGCAAAAATTGAGTTTGTTTAACACATTTTGTGTAACTCTTACTTGTTATGACACGTGTCGCTGAAAAATAACAGGAGAGTTGCTTCGTCTCAGGCAACATTGACCCGTGTGGTGAGACTGACCATTGAAAGGCTGTATGCTTTCTTTACCACTGCACAGAGCAATGTCAGGTGTGGGTTGTGGCTATAGACAGGGCTGTGAGCTGTATCAGTGTTCAAGTGTGTGTGCCGTTGTGTTTCTGGAAGCTTACTGTAGCAGAGCAGAGAAAATATTGTAGCAGAAAAAAATATTATGTAATGAACATGAATCACAATGTAGAGAATTAACTAGATGGCTCAAGAGAAACTTAATTGTAACTTAACCCTCAGCTGCATAAGTGACTTGAACCTACATTCTATTAGAAGCAATGCATTTTCTTAATTATTTAAGCAGATTATTTTATCATCTACATTTTTGATGTGCACATCAATGATTTATGATTTAAAATATGGTTTTAAGTGTATTTAACTAGTAGGTAACCCAACCCGCCCAACCTATAATAATGTTAGTCAGTTCTTTTGAATAATACTATACAAATAAAGTGACTACAATGACTATCACTAACTAACTACATGGGGTTAGCTGGCTATCTTGGAAGGTTGTTGGAAAAAAGTACTTCTACAACCTGTGGTGATGAATGTGCAAAGTTATGCAACTGTTATCAATTTAAAAAAAAAGACATAATACTGATATTATATATACGATATGATATAAAAATGAAGTGTAAAATAGTGTTGATAAGTGGTTACACTACTGCCATTTGAAGTGTCCTCAGTAATAAACAGGCTAACAAGGATCAAATGTTCTCCATAGAAAACGCATACGGGTCATTTTTGACCCACTCATGTAACTTGGGGTGATACAAAACATCTGTTTTCTTAAAAAGTACATTGAGTAAATAAAAAATGGGTATCAAAACAAGAGTTTTGAGGAATACCTAAATGAGGAGAAGATGAAATATTCTTATTGCAAAAACAAAAAATAAAAACAACTCAGACACAGCGATGAGCTCAAATCAGCTTTGTTCTGTCCAGATGGGGATGTTTGTTTGAACATGTCAGAGTGTTACAACATGTGTCATACACTCATTACCACTTACCAGTCACAGAGGTAGAGTTGTCGTATAAACAAGATGTTGACTCAGAGGAACTCCTAGAGCTAGAAAGTCATCGTCCAGCCTCGATAGGCCATGGATCCCCCGAGCCACCAGCTCTTTGATGTCCACTCTGCCCTCTCTTCCTTTCGATGACTCATTCATCCATTTACTGTGTTACAAACAAAGGAAGTGACAGATTTATTGTTTTTTTGATTGTTGCTTAGGCTGCTGTAGTTACTCAGGGCACAGTCATAGAATATGAATTCATCCTTTCACTATCATTTTTCACCTGTTGCACTCCCTTGTACTCAACAGAGTGGACCATATGGAACAAAGAAATATTAGAGGATTATGTCAAATACTGATACTAACCATGGGATTTATCATATAAGACGTAATATGATAAATCGATCACGGTCACTCAGTATTTTTGCATTACTTATTTATATGGAAATTAAAACTTCTATAACAAATACCAGCTGTAGGTTAATGGACACCTCTTATATTAAAGGACCATACCAGTGATTTTGAATGTTTTGTGTTAATTTCTACAAAATCTATTTATTTCATGTTTCTGCTAATCTTTTCCCAAAACAAACAGTCATATTTTAGAGCTCTAATATCATTTTTTTCCTGTGTTTTATCCAGCCATTGGTTTCCATTCATTTGACTATGATAAATGTAAAACAAATTACACAAGAAGCTGTGAATGGCATATGGCTTCCCACTTTGACTACCACAGCCAGACTATCATATGATTAATCAAGTATGACTTATTAGATGAAATGGATTTTCATACATTCAAGGTGAAAGTATGAAAATCCAGTAAATCCAGCGTGAAAATTTCAGCATCTTCTTGTCTCATTTTCCAATCAAAGGCTGTTTGAATTTCACCTGACAAAGATCCTTGTGAGACTGAATTATTCTCATTTTAAAATAAGTGACTAGGCATTGTGTTGAGATTTTGAGGTGCTGACAGAGGCAAATCCAAGCAATCCTGTTGACATCTACATTGCCTGTCTTTGCTGAAGCTATTACTAATCAGGCTAATTTGGAACTAGGCAATGAATGAATGAGGCAGGTGTCTGTTAATATACAATGAAAACCAACATTGGACACACTTGGACAACTTTATGGCATCAAATTGACCAAAGTCAAATGTTGCACCAACATGTTGTGACCTGATTTGACTCTAATCAGGGAACAACTACACAGCTTTCCTCTCCTTCTGGTTTTTTTTTTTTTTTTCAGGCAATCAGGCTAATGTTTTGTGCTTCCTGGGAACGCAACCTTGGTGGAGACAAATAGCAATTGTGTTTACATCTCAGTGTAATATCAATGCCTTTTCCCAGAGACTTCATGACAGAAATATAGCCAACAGAAAAGGTTCCTGACAGAGTGAAGTTAGCTGAGATTCAGGGTTTGCAACGTTCCTTTATCAACCAGCTCCGCTCATCAAGGAATTACATTATTCATTCATCAAAGTGTTTAGACTGAAACTTGAAGCAAGTAATCAGTTTCTGCTCAAGAGAACCGGCTTGACCTCCTAAACAAATCCTTGCTGTCCTTCAGCTGCATCTGCTTGGACTTGTTTTGATTTCCGGAGCCATTTTCCTGCCTTATCTCTGCCATCAGCTCATTTCCTATGTGTAACAGCGCCATTTCCTGTCTCCTCTGAGCACTATCAGAGAGATAACACGATTACCACACAAAAAAGGTCATTTCTTCTTGTTATTCTTTCTATTTAAGTACCTAAGTAACTATTTATCTACTTGCCCTGATATATGTCTGACACTCGTATCTTGTAAGACAGCTTTTAACCTCCAAACGATGTCATCAGACAATATAAGTGTGATAATGACCATCTTATTATCTCTTTCTTTATGCTTCTGTATTCTGCATCTTGTTTACCCCCAGCAATTTGAGCCACATATCGTATTTATAGAAGACTGGGCATGAAAATAAATAAATTAATTAATTAAAAAAATCATGCATTCTACTGCAAACAAAATGAACATGCTTATAAAAACAGAAAAATCACAACATTATTTCACATTCTTTCAGTAGTCCCTCTGTCTATACAAAAAAATAAATAAAAATAATGTTTTCCTTCTCTTTCTATCTATCCCCTCCCCTCTTCTCCCTCTATTGTCCCTCTGCCAGGGAAAAGGAGAAAAGTCTTATTCAGAACAATAAGCACTTCCTCCAGTGAGGTAGTGCAGTATATAGTGGCCTAGGAATCAAGCTAGAGCACATGTGATGGGCTATTGTACGCTGGTATGGTCCAGAGGCCCAGCCTTCCTGAGCAGGCCTGTTTCCTAGCTGAAGTCATTGTGTGACCCTGGGCTACATCTCTGTCCGCAGGGAGGAAACGCTCACGCACACTGACATTCTCACATGGCCACAGCGCACACAGACATGCCCCTTGTGCACATGCTTGCTTGCCCAGCCATGTGTCCACGCATGCCTGCATACACACACACACACACAGCAAAAAAAGAAATGATGTGTAGCTGTCTCATCATGCATGAATCATCTTGCTATGCTCACATGCTCATATGTAAAGCAAAGTATTCATATGTAGTATGCACATCTACCCAAGCATGTAACATGTTATTTTCCCCTGCATTTTTATCTAATTTTATATATATGTATGTATACATGCACATATTCATTGCAACATTGATATCTGTGTGTCTGTTTGTATGTATATACATGTATATTTGTGTAGATATGCATTTTTTCTTTTTTTCCTTTCTTTCTTTTAACAGTTCCTCTGGAGAGCAAATTAGCACGTGTCCTGTACACGAGACAAATAAAATTGACTGAATGATTTTAATAAAGGTCTCTTTGCTTCAAAGAATTACACTTACCAGTCACCTCTTAAAGGGCAGTGGTATCAAAGCATTACAAAGCAAATCAGGAGAGAAGTTGAAATGCTGCTCCTGCCTCAGTCCAGTACAAGTTGTACATACATTTACTCACATCTGCACCAGTGTCTGTACAGGAGAGCATTGCCAGTGAGGGGACTGGACAATCCTTAGGCACTCTAAACTAGTGCTTGTTTGAACCACCCCCAGTATTGTACAAACTTAAGAATGTACATTTGTATTCTCTAACTTTACATTATATGTCTGTCGGTACCTTTTTCTTTGCCCACATTGTAAACTGTTCCCGCTTTTTTTGTTTTCAACCTGGCTCAAACATGGATGTTGCATCTTCAATAATATTTGTTACTGTAACAAATATTATTGATAATGATAATATTAACAATAAAAGCACTAAAATGAATGAAACAAGTAATCACAGCATAAAAAACAATGCAAAATTAAATCAGCAGGTCCTTGTCTCCATATAGTTTTGATTGTTTCCAATAACCATAAGCCATTTCTATTCAATAGGACTGATAAATCCAGCTCCTTCTGCTGTCTCGTCTCTCTCTGTTGAGTGCTGTAATTCGTACCTGGCCTTCTTCGCAGACAAGAGCTAATATTAACCCCTTGGGTCCCTAACAGCACATCAGTTACCCGTTCATCTTTCCTGTCTCAGTTCACCCTAGTTTCATTGCACAACTTACTGGACATATTATCCTCCAGCCCCCTGGATGCTCTTGCCTCCAGGTTCCTTAAAGACGTTACTGAGTCTTAAGCCCCCATTCTGCTCTGTCTCATTAATAAATCTCTTACCTCTGGTTATCTACCTAACTTATTTAAACAGTTACTGGTGCAGTGCTAGACTGCTTAAAAGAGCAACTGGTTTGATGCGCTCAAACACCACTTGTTTCCTTCTTTTGTCATGTTTATTGTCCTTTCTCAATTGGACTCTGTTGGGCTTTGTTTTTCTTATTTCCTACACGCAAATTAGTTCTTACCAGATGATGTATACCGGGGCTGAGATTAAAGTAGAAAAATAAAGACATATAAAAACAAATTTACTATCAATTAGCAGTCAAAAAACTGTGGCTACAAGCCAAAGAATAGTGAGTTTGTGACAGCTCAATTTTTATTTCGCAGCTGACAGTTACTGCCTCAATCAGCTGATTGTCAAAGGGGAGTGCCTGCACACCATGTTCCAACAACAATTGATCAACACAATAATTGGTTTACTCCCATCTCCCTTTCATCATGTTTATGCATAATTCATCAAAATAAAAGATCTGAAAAGCATAATTTGGCTTCAACATTCCAGCCTCTAACCGTCATGAAATCACATAACAATTATAAATATTGTACATTTAATGGAACCAATACACATTTAAGAGTTTGTTTTTCACAATAATTCATATCAATGACATTATAAAGTCCACTGTACATCAATGTCCATCTTCAATTTTTCTGAGGTTTGATATGTAAATGTGCAATAACTCATGAGTAAACAATCAGTAAACAAATTTACCTCTTATCTATCAAATAGGTCTCTCACTGCTCCTCCTTTAACTGGTGGGGTCCCCCAAGAGTCTGTTCTTGGTCCCCTTTTATTTTCTCTGCATGCTTCCCCTGGGTTGTACTATTTATCACTTTGGTATCCTCTGTTACGCGGATGACTGTCCATCAACGCCAGTAATCCTGGTGAAGCAAACACACTCAAATCTTCCTCAGGAAATGTATCCTTTTCTAGTTCAACAAACAGGCAGTATTTCAAAATTAATGCAGTTGATTTTGTGCCTCAAAAAATCTCAGAAGTGAATTTAATGATAAAATAGCATATGAAAATTGTATAAAACGGACAGTTGTTGGGGGGTTCTTCCCTGCTCTCCGCTCCTCTGTTGGTTAGAGGGCTTTGAGAGGCGCTGTAGCGTGCACGGCACTGTCTGCAGCCACTAGCAAGTCTTCTTTAGTGGACATTTTGATTAAACATGAAAAAACAGTGGTGCATAAACATTTGCAATCCAGTTTTTGCCGCTGATGGCATATTTTTACAAAAGGCATAAATTTTGTAGTTTCCATTAGGTGATGTCACTACTAGGGGGCTCCACTATATTCATTCTTAAAAAAGTGAGCCAGTAAATCGTCAGATTAGTGCGGACTAGAAAGACCAATATGCATGAACTGATGAAGCCCCTTGGATAAAACGTCTTCCCAAGACAAATACAAGTCCAGTTGCCTACGATTCAATTTGCCCAAAGAGAACAATGACCTGGATAAATGAGAATATCCACAGACATAAATCAGTTAGTGACTTTCAAGTTTCAAGGCCTATCCCCTTAGTGGAGGTCCGGCAATAGATCAACATATCTTTTGCACAACTGCACTTGGTCTCATTCTGTTGCATGACAGATAAAAATCTGCCTCCATGTACGGTTGAAGGACGGCTTTTGATGCTTGATTGCTGTTTCATGTGGACCTGAAGACAAACAAGCTGGCATGTGTGTGTCTGTGCTGGTTAATGGGAATCTGAATAAACGTAACTTTCCAAAACGTATTGTTGTCTCTGTCTAACAAATCATAATCAAATCGGCATCAGTTCCATTTCCTCACCAGAACGCAAAAGGAACAATTAGGATTGTGCAAGAAAGCAAAACAATGTTCGCTTTGATCTACTTCTAATATTCAGTTACAGTTAACAAAAACACATGCTTATCCCATACATAGAACTTCTAAAAAAGTGTAATACCTGCTTATTTACTCAAGCCCATCATCCTTGTGGGGACATGCAGCTATATTATTAAAAAAATGTAACAATAATGGAACTAATATCACCCCACATAAGAAAATATTGTGAGTATATAATAGCTGTCACTAATGATCCATGGAAAAGCCTCTGGACTTATGACTCATAGCCTCTTTCCATTATTCTTTTGGGGAATAAGCTGTTAAACTTTGAGTAACTGCTCAGCTTTTTACACATCATGATCAAAGAACCATCCTGCAGAAACTACAAGAAAAGGCAACAGCGGTACATGCTTCCATATCTGTACCACTGTGAACTGAATCTACTGCGTTTTGGTGTTTATTTTTACTTGTGCGTGTCCATGCATGTGCCTGAACGTGGAGGTCACTGTGTCCTGGGGTCTTTCACATCAGAAGAAATCATTTCTGTATCGGTGGTGGTGGGAGGGAAAGCTAGTCATTGTCTGATCCCCCACCCATGTAGCCTGTGTGCGAGCACAGGAAACAACAGTCAGTTATGGCACCCTGCTCCTGCCTTCAGCCTCACGTTCCCATCATTGTTTCCCTGCTGTCTCCTCCCCTCTGCAGGTAGCTGTCAGCCCTGAAGGGCTGAATCTCAGCGCTAATCTCATGGCTGGACCTCTTTTTTTTGTTTTGTTGTTCTGCATTGTCCTGTTGTTGTGTTTGAATTACTCACTGTCATTGACCACTGAGGCTTATCTGATCCTGCAGCACAACACTGTCGCTGATTGATTGTGATTGACAAACAGGATACAAGGAAATGATGGGCATGTTTTAAAGAGTTAACCCCTTTGAAACCTACAAGCCTGTGGGTGGGCTTTTATTTTGATTTGATTGTGTGTGTGTGTGTGCGTGCATTTTGCAGTATTTTACATTATTTTACTTTTCTCAATTGTGTAGGTAATTTGAAGGTCATTTTCTTGGATCTAAATCTCAAAATATCATTAAAATATATGACGATGGTAATTGCAAATGCACTTCCCTAGTAATTACTTTTTAAAGTAGTTTTCATGCAATTTTGTCTGCAGTTGTTTTTTGCTTTAATTTTCCTTAATATTTTCTGGTATTTTCAGTAATTTTCTATTATTTTATAGAAATTTTAGGGAAGTTTCTTTCTTTACTATTTTTTTATTTTGAAATTTTCTGGTATTTTTGTAATACAGTGTGACAATTAGGTGGCAATTTCATGGTCATTTTCTTTTTTCTTCTTACTTTTTCTTACATTTTTTTGAGTAACTTGCCTTTATAAATCTGTCATGTTTTTGCAAGAAATCAAGGAATTTGCTCAGATTTCAAAGTATCAAAGGTTGTGCAATAGCTACTGATTTCAGCAAGAGGTGTTTATTACGACGTTTTACAGTAAATGCTATACAATAATTCAGCCATTTGATCAGGAGAAAATTTCATATGAAACTTAATTTGTTCTTTAAATTGATTAAGAATGATTAACATCTGAAATGCAGATGCACTGACTTGGAGCAATGTCTGGTTTCAAGATTCTTTTGTGATGCCCGTAGAGAAAACAAATACAGTGAAATTTATGTTTATATTTGCAGAAATGTCATCCAGTATCTGCCAGTAAGTGGCATAACATACAGATTGAGACAATACTGCAGTAGCTGTAGTTGTGTTTCTTCCTCCAAAACACCAAAACACTAAGTTCCTACCAGGATATCTATATTCAGGTGCGTGGGGCCACAATGGTGTGTGTGTGTGTGTGTGTGATGTGGAGTCCTATGGCAGTGTCAGTGTGCTTCTTTGATGATATTAAGCAAATAAACAAACCCCTCTGCCCCAAAGAGATACTACTACATTCTTGAGCAGCTGTCTTTGAGAAGCTTTCCTTTACCTTTCCAAGAAGGTTAATTTCAATTTAAAAAGGAAATAAGATACGTAGCATGTTTTTTTTTTATTAATTATTTTTTAATGCATGTGTACTCAGACCCAGTGCTTCCGCATGAGGCTATTAAAGATTTTAATGTTATGAAATGTTTTTATATGATCTAAAGCAGGACTGCATGGCTTGTTCTAAGAAGTGAACGGGAAAGACATCTAATCAGGGGGTGGGGGGTGAAGGGGTATCTGTGTCTTTTGTTATGCTGTGTGTCATTATGCTGCTTATTTCTACCAAATGGAATAATCTTGAACTCAAACTCATTTCCCTGAGTGTGTCAGTCCTCAAAACTTTATAAAGATTAAACTATTTAATGTGATTTGCCTTATAAATGTCCAAAACTGATTATATCCTCTAAATTTCAGGGGGAAAAGAGGAATACTATTTGGACAGTGTGGTAAATTATTAGACACCAACTGATCCTGAATGGTCCCGTAGTGACTTTTTCCCTTCTTCTTATCCTTTGACTTTGCTTTTGCCCTGTACTGGGCTCCAACAAAAAGGCAAAATTAAATTTGAACCCGGTCCATATCTATGATGACCGCTTCGGGCATCCTAAAAGACCCAGAGAGTCCCAGGACCCTATGGAGAACCAACCAGCATAGATCATGCAGGAATTGTGTTATACTGCCCCTGCCTGGCTATTCATACGAACTGCAAGTCAACAACAACAAAAAAACGCCTTGAGAATCAGTGGACTGGGTGGAATGCATGAGAGACCATACAGCATCGGCTATCTTATTAAAAATGAATTTTCTGGCAATTTTAATAAATCATGTAACAGTTTCCACACATTGGCTGCCAGCTGCAGTGCCCACTGGCTACTGACAATACATCTTCCCATTGCTGGAGGTGAAATAAAGCGTGGGCTTTATTAAAGGGACCTGTCTGGATCCGCCCCTTTAACCCAGTTCACACGCACATTCCTCCAGCTGTCTCCAAGATGACGGCCAACAGCAGGTACAAGAGCCGCTCGCTCCGCTCAGGTAAGCGCATTCATGCAAAAATAATGTCCCACACTTGATTCACTGATCAATCAAGCACAGAGACGATGCATTGGTTTATTGGAAATTCTGCTCTTTCTCCTGTCCTAAATCGTCTGGGTGTCTGAACGGCTCTCATCTCTCACCCAAACGGACTTGTATGTCTCGTGGAATGTGGCTTTCATCGCACAGAGGATGGAGAGGTAAGGAACCGGTTGCAGAGCCTCAATAATGGGGCTCATTCTCATTGATCTTTTAAATTACATCCTTATGTTTGGGCAGTGGCAGCTCGGTGAAACCCCGGGATGACAGGCGCACCTCCGCAGATCTTACACTGTCTAGTGCGCTTTGTTTTGGCCGCCGCACAGCCGCATCCAGCCACAGGCTCCGATTCCCCACGGGTCAGGCATGTCACTGCTCCCCCGCGCACTTGTGCGTTTAATTACCCTTTATGTCATATCTGAGACAAGGTGTTTATCACCCATTAACATACATGCTGCGATTTTTTACAAGTTGATCATCCATGCATCAAACTAATCCTCATCCTCACTTGTCTGTATCCTTCTCCCTTTAGCGTTCAGCACTGGTCCCACAAAGACTAGAGTTCACATGATTAATTACCAAAAAATGTATTTTAACATAGCATCTCAAGCCAGCTATATTGCTGAAGATAAATAGCTTAATTAAAAATGTTAAGTTTACTGTCCAGTCATCTCAAACATACTTAGTTTAAACTGAATGTAGAGTGGTTGCACGTTGGCTGCCCATAATTAATCAATAGACTTTTTTTTTTCACAATGGAGATAAAAAGTGAAATTGCAAAAATTAAAAAAAAAAATGTGCTGAAAACCAATTTCCCTTTCTGTTGAGGTTATGTGAACTAAGACTGAGTGCCCTAGCAGTCAGCAAATCATCCAGGATGGAAAAAAGTGAACTAAGAATTTGTGATATGCCCCCCCACCCCCTTTTAT
>OMLB01037072.1:12427-23128 GCA_900302555.1 Myripristis jacobus | reverse complement strand
ATCAAAGACAGAATGAGGTTGTTAGACTCGTTCATATACCACCTTTAAAGGAATACTCCAACGTTTTGGAAAAGTATACCCCTTTTGCAATGTACCCAGACCAGGACAAGATGTTCGATGCCATTCTCACCTCTGTATGTCCGGTGGTTCTGTCCCTATGGGTAACATCTCATGTTAGCTTAGCCTAAAGACTTGAATTCAGTGGAAATCATTAGCCTAATTCTGTCAAACTGAAAAACTAAATCTTACAGCAAAAATCACTTTTTTAAATCACTTGAGTTGTCTCAGGAGAAGTTGGAGTGTTCTTTTAAGGGAACTGTCACTCTAATCTTAAATTACTGCCTGTTGACTTGTATCAACAAACAGTTCACAGTACCTACAATTATTTTCTTAGGCGTGCCATATCTAATGAGCTGTTTTTGTAGCATTTTTCATCATTTTTGAAGTTTAAAACATTTCAAAACCGGCAACATAGTAGAAAAAAAAAAGACTGGTGGACACCTGAGTTTCTGTCACACTCAAGCACACTCACACATAGCGACAAAAAAGATTTTGTTCTTGATAAAATGGTTAAGGCAGCATGTTTACTGTGATGGATTACATTACACAGGAATTTTTTCAAGTCTATGCAAGATGTGTTTCCATGCCACATGAAAATGAATGTCTTCTACAGAAGGTAGCAAAAGGAAATCTGACACTGAAAACAACAGAGGAGAGCGCTCCACTATATGACATAACCAGCAATTTCGTAAATGTCAGATGCAACCCATTAGCCTACCAGTTAGGACAAACTTAAACACAGTGTGACATCGTCCTTTAATATGATGGAGAATAAATTTCCCTAAACTCAGTCACCTCAAATTCTTTTTTACATTGATTTGAAATTGTAAAGATTGGACATCATTATATACCTGCATAATTGTATAAATTGTATATTAGTTAAGGAAAAATAAGATATTAATTAATTATCCTGCTATTAAAATATGTTATATGTGTTGGTATATTGACGTTTGTCTTGATGATGACTGGTAATGATCACTCTTCATAGTTAACCTCATTTCATTTACATCTTTTCCTCGCTGATCTTGTCCACAGACTGTGGAGTACAACATCTTCGAGGGCACGGAGGTGCGCGGCGGACCGCTGGTGGTGATCAGCCAGGGCAAGATTGTCCTGGAGGAAGGGAACCTCCATACCACCGAGGGTTCGGGACGCTATGTGGCCCGGAAACCCTTCCCTGACTATGTCTACAAGAGGATAAAAGCCCGCAGCAGGGTAAAAATCCTGCACTGGCATTTGTGTTTCAGCTCTTTTTGGCTCATATTGGCAATAAGCATCAAGCACATTGAGCCCATGTCTAGCCCTGGATACTTCCAGTCATGGACTTCGTGCCAAAATGTGACTTACACAGCCTGTTGTTACCTCTGTGTACCAGCTTGCTACACTTCTGTCTGGTGACGTTATTGTCTTGTATTACTGAGATAATTCCTCGCTCATTGTTATTGTCGTAATAACACGTAATGAATCGGGTGGTGTCAAACCATCTGTTTGTCCATCAGTCCTTAAAACAAACAGGTGTTTCCTCAACTTTTTGAGTGCTTTTGAGTGTCAAGTAGGTCTCTCTCAGGAAAACACCCCAAGGTATTTGCCTTGCATTACAATTAAGGCCTACAAGGGACCTTACAAATTCAATTCAAATGTCTTTATTCAGTATCCAACTAATCATCTTACCTATCCCTTACCTGTCACCTGTCCTACTGTAATTATTATTTTTTTTCTTTTTTTGGAGGTGCACTCAACCTTCTTTCTGGTCTAATTTTCGTCAAAACATGGACAGATGATACATTTTCACACAAAATTACACTGACTGGCCAAAAGAGGGAGCTATAATCAAGAGTTGTTTTTATTTGTCATTTGAAATGTGATACTCTGTGTCTGTCCTGTTTTGGTGATGCATTTAGAGGTGATGCCAGTGTTAATTATATTGACTGGCGTGATTTAGGCGCTATCATTAAAAGTCAAAATTTTGTCTCTTAGAAAGACTGTTGACACACAATGAGCAACAAACATCCAGCTAGCACTACAAATTACAGTGATCAGCCTGATGAGGGCACTATAGTTACAGGTCCGAATTTTCAGCTCAAATGTAAGATTTTTAACAGCTGGAATGATGCATTTTGTTGTTTGGTGTTTGATTCCAAAAACCAAACTAGCCACTTATCTTGAGGAATGCTCTCTCATTTTACTGCTGCACTAAGTATAATTTGATGTGGATGCACGTGTCTGCTAAATGCTTAAACTGTAATTGTAACTCGGCTGTTCTACCTCTTTTCCTGTTCTGCAGCTGGCTGAGCTGAGGGGAGTACCCCGGGGACTGTACGACGGGCCGGTCTGTGAGGTGTCAGTCACCCCTAAAACCATGACCCCTGCCTCCTCTGCCAAGACCTCACCCGCCAAGCAGCCGTCCCAGCCTGTCCGTAACCTGCACCAGTCTGGCTTCAGCCTATCTGGTCAGTGGACACATGATCCATATATCTGCTAGTATTACTCTGTATCTATGACAGGTCAATTAATACCTCATCATAAGGGATAGCCCTCATATGGGACGCCTTTGTAAATTTTGGTCGTATCGGTTGCTTTCTCTCCAGGTCCTTTTCTCCTGTGTGGCTTCTCTCAAAAAAGTCTGGAACAAAATTACTATATCAAATATCACTGCATCAAACTTGACTTGTCCTTGTACTTGTGCTTTCATTACACTACATCTTCTACATAGAGATAAATCTTTGATGAAGTTAAAGACAGGCATACCCCAAATTTCCATTGTAATAAAATCAAAAAACGATCACCAGTGCTGTACTTCCAAGTAATATACCCTGCTGGCAGCAATGACAATGACAGTTTTTTATTACTGGAACAAGAAGATGAGTCAAAAATCGCCATCATTGTGTTTTTGAAAAAATTCCCTCAACGTAAATGAGTGAGTTGGAAAGCGTGTTATGCAAAGCGTCACAGCACCAATGAGCAAATGAAGGTGTCTGTCAGCCATCACTGATTTTGTTACCGTGGCGATTTGGGGTATACTCAAAATGTATTTGTACCTATGAGACGTAGCGTATGCCAGCGCTGTGAAAGTAGGCAAAAGAAGGATTACGAACGTGTGTGGTTCAGAGAAATTCGACTTTTTTGTTTCTTTGTATGTTTTTATTGTTTTGTGCAGGGAGAATTTTCTATGGAGCAGCGCTGCAGTAACCTTTAGTTGACACAATAATCAATGCAGCCAAGATTAGAGAAGGGTTCTGAGCTATCACAGCTAAATAAGTGAAAGATTGCAATAATGAAACGCTCATTTTTTCGCTTCTTCATCAGGTGCGCAGATCGATGACAACGTTCCTCGCCGCAACACCCAGCGTATAGTGGCGCCACCAGGTGGCCGGGCCAACATCACCAGCTTGGGTTAAAGCTCTGCCGCTGGCCAACGAGGGGAAATGAGGGGTTTGAGGAAGGAGGGCCATCAGGAGCTGAGGGGGTCAAGAAACCACATCTACACCAGGAGCCAAACCCTCCACAGTGCCTGACTCGGCCGTCTACCAGCCTCAATCTCTCACCACCTTCTCCGCTCTGTCACGTTCCCACTCTCCCCCTCCCCAACACCCCATCCTAGAGGAGACACCTAGAAAAAAAATCTGCCTCGTATGAACGGGGGAAAAAAAAGAAAGAAAAAAAAAGAAAAAAATGGCAACACTCCTTATTTGAGCACTTTTTGACTGTATTATTTAGTTTTTTTTATACTGTAATTTCTCCCTGCCATGTATCCTTTTATTCTTTGTTTTGTTTTTATTTTGTTGTTGTTGTAATTGAGGGATCAAGTGAGACTAATGCGAACAGAATTACGAATGGTGGATAATTTTCATAAAGGATTTTCATTCTATTTCCATCCTTTTTGTTTGTTTGTTTGTTTTCATTTTGGAAGTAGGGTGAATGAAGCATGGGTACAAAAGCAGTATTAGTATCCTTTCTTTTCTCCTATTTTTTTTTGCGTAACAGTAGGTTGCTTGAATTTTTAATACATCTTATGGCTGCTTCAGCTGATAAGTATCTAATACTTCCCTCAAGCTGTTCACTATCTGTGATTTGTATGTTATGTATTCCAGCAGCTTCGCTCGCCATCTGTCAGTACAATATGTCACCGAGTAGTCGCTGAGAGGAAGACCTGGAGATTTTGAGGAATTAAGCAACACAGCCACCGTTAACGGCAAACTATTTTTTAAGTCCAGGGTTAGGCTCTCCTCTGCACTGGCACTCATCTCATGTCATCCCACCCACAGCTTTGCGAAGGTACATAAGTGAAAAACCATGCTCGACCTTTTGGCAGCTGCTTTAGAGCTTTTGTGTTGGCGGGGAACATCCTGGAGAGCAGAAGAAGCCTTGGCAGGTACTAATAGAGCTCTGTGACACATCTCCAAGGGCTAGGCCATCGCTAAGCGGGAGAGGGTTGACGAAAAGGGAGAGATACGGGAGGGAGAGAGAACGCGATAGTCGCTCGCATGTCCAACACCACCTCTCCTTGCCTTATCCCACCGGTGTTGTCGTCCTTTTTTAGCGACGCTGCAAGTCACTTGTTGTGTTAGCAAGGCGCCATCCTCCGAGCAGCTCATTTTGTTTGCATTCCTGTGGATCTTCAAAAGCCACTCTTTTAGTCGCCAGCTGTTGTAGCCGCTGTTGCATTGCCCCAGAATGCCGCATACCGTCCATCACCAAACAGTGCATTTACATATAGAGTAGTGAATGTTTATCTTCTCCAAGGTGACTCTTTTATACTCATCAGAAATCCCTCTTTCCTTTCTACTCTTTATGTGCCTGAACCCACAGAAGTTGTACTGATAGTTTGATTTTGTTTTATTATTCTTATTGAGGTAAGCGAAGGATGTAAGATAAAAAGATGTAAAATAGCCAGGATTAACCGATTCAAAGGTGCCAGATTTTGCGCTTTCATAGGGCCTATTCTACTGGTAGCGCCCCTGTAAAGACGAAAAATGCTTGATTATCTTGAAATGTTCTAATGTTTTAGAGTTTTTAACTGTTGTCAAACTGCTTTTTAGTGTCATTCTGTAACTAGGTGCCTAAGGGCTGAGCACTATTGATTTACGCTTGAAAGTAGACATGAGCTAATGTACTAGTGTGCAGTGTTGATGTGTGAGGGATGGGACACACACAGCAGGTTCTTGTACAGCACTCTTCATGCCGCAGACATGGCCTCGGGCGATGCCATACGGTCATATGCTCCCGTTCCCTTTTTTTTGCACGGTCTGGTTTTCATTAAGCCAAGCAGACCTCCAACTGTTTTTCTTTCTTCACTCCTATGTCAACGAGATCTTGGCCACCACTCACCTCTCCTCTGCAGTCTTTGCCTTTTAATCTCCATGACTCAACGCGGAGCAACACACTCACCCTTCACATGCACATAGCCAGGTCTGACACACACATGCTTGCACACACACACAGACACATACACACGCAGATGCAGAACAAGTCGTGTCTGAGTGTCCTTCCAGCTCTGCGCTTGTGGTTACAACCCAGTTTTCGCAGGCTTCGTTCTGTTCTCATCTGAAGCCTAAAGAAGGCAAAGTCTGTCAGGGTTACTAATGGTATATGCATGTAAGGAATCCAACGCGGGGGAAATGAGGAAATGCATGTCTCCTGAGCATTCAGAGATGAGACGAGATAGAAATAAAAATGGCAACACAGCTATGTTAACATCACACAACAAGCCAACATAGCAAAGCCATTGTATATTACAAATACTTTGGCCTACTTTTGCCTCTTCACTTTCCTGTATTTTTCCCTTGAGAGATTTCGGCCATTGTAATTTTGATTACTATTATCATGAGTATACTTACGCAGCTAATGACACTCGCCTCTTTGAAAAGCAGGGTGTTTATCAAGGAAAATCCCTTGCCAGAGTTTTAGCATCTCTTCCGCATGAGTCTCACAGTCGCTCAAATTATGCTGGAATGCAAATCTGTAACGACAGAGGGAGTCGCAGGTTTGAAAAGGTTAATCTCCCTATTCCTTTATACTAAATTGAATACACCCTTACTTTAGGCAGGCAGGGAGGTGAAGCTGGTTTAGGGGGAAACTCCTCAGGCACAAATACGATCTGGCAGCAAGCAGAGCTTATATGTGTCTCTCCTGAGCCTAAAAGTATGCATCTTGTAGGCTGTTTTCCACGTCACTCCTTCCTTTCAATTCTTCTCTATCCGTCTTTCTCTCTGTCCCTCTCTCTCTCTCTCTCTCTCTCTCTCTCTCTCTCTCTCCCTGGCTCTTCCATTGTTTCTGGCTGTTGCCGTGACGACAGGCCCCTCACCTCACCCAGGGCTCTGCTTTTTGTTTGTCATGGCAACGCTTGTCAGATTGGAAGTTGCCATTAGCAACACTTCCTGACCTGGTGCTATTAGAACAACTTTGCACGCACACACAGACAGACAGACGCATGCATGCTTACACACACACACACACGCACATACTCACACACACACATTTTCATAATTATTCTGTGACAGTGTTGCACCATTTCTATATAATCTCTGGTGAGTTGTGGAATCCAGATGCCGCCACTGCTTTAAAAGAATCTGCCAGAGTTTGAAAACACACTACAGGCTTTCTGTGATACTAATCACACACACACACACACGTGCACACACACACACACACACACACACACATATCATACAGCCATTGTTGCGATGAAGCAGCTACGCCTAAAGAACTGACTTTGATATTATAATCCAGCTGTCAATGCTGGCGTGCAGCCGTGTCCCATGTCTCCTCCATTTACACACACACAAAAGAACATACACACTCACACACTCACACACACATGCACACACATATATATATACTCCTTTTTTGCTGTCAGCTTGGATGCTTTTTCTATGCCATGCTAATGTGTGATATGTACGCAAAGTGCTGGGGACTAAGAGGAGCTTCACTTCTGAGGTTGCTAATGCTGTTGAACACCTTGCCCCTGAACCCACTGTCCCCTCTGTAAGCCTTTCCCATTGTGAAAGTGAAACTGTGTGATGGTATTTGTCTTGGTGGCTGTGGGGTTTCCGGGATGCTTGTTCACTACCGACAAAGTGTCAAATCCCATGGATGGTGATGTAAAAACAACAAGGACTTCAAAGAATTAAAAAAATAAGAGAAAAAAAAAAATTCAAGTTTCTGTTTTCTTTTGTGAGTGAGTGGTCGGGCTGTCAATTTTGTGTGGATGCTGGCAGCCTCTTTAATGTTAGATTTTCCAAAGACACTTGATGTGAACGGGAAAACAAGACACACATACAGTATAGACAAAAAAAAAAAAAAGTTTTCAAAACGAGATGTCTATTTTTTTGAAGAGAAACCAGATGCCTGCTCTTGAAATTCCACTTTTTTTTTACAAACAACCAAAAACAAATGCTTGTCACTTCTAAAGGAAAATGACATGATGGACCCTGAGACTTCAATAATCCATATTTTTTCTTTCACACCTCAAACTATGTACAGAGCAGCACCGTTGAAGCAGTGATTCAGTGATAAAAAAAAAAAAGTGTGTTTAGTGAAACATGTTTGAAGCTGGGTGAGCCGTTTGAAGGGCGATCTGTCGCTCCAGATGCTCCCACGTCCATTTTTCTCACATGTGCAGTTGCTCGCTTTAGACGCTAGAGGGCAGTAGGTTTGCAAACTGGAGATAAAGGGTCAGCGAGGAAAAGAGAGACGAGAAAGGTCCTGGGGCCTTTTGACAAAACTCTGCTCCAGGGCATCCTCTGCAAAATGAAGAATAGTTTGATTTCACTATAATTCAATTTAGGGGACAAATGTATGAGTGGTTATTTTAATATTATGTTTTAATCTCACCACTTTGAATCTGTTTGTCAACTTAAAATATGACGTCCAAACAATTGTAATCACTTAAAATGAAGGTCCACAGTTTAATGAAAGCTGATTTGGGTGTCTGCAACAGAGGTAGATACACGTAATTTGAACTTTTATTTAAAATAATTTGAATTCTATAATTACAGTGGAATAACCTATAGTGTAGGCCGTACAAGTGGGTCAGACCGTGGATCAGCACAGGCAGAAAATAAATGAAAGTGAAGGACTGTGAGGAAGAGCTTTCATATTAAGGTTTGGCGTGTGTCGTTACAGTTTATTTGGTGTACATTTTCACCCACTCAGTTCTTTCTCGTAAGTCTGAGCAGGACGGGTGTCATCAGCTACTTTTTGCAGTGACTGAAAACAGCAGGCTGTTCTATAAACAAAACACAAAATGGGAACATAAGGTCAGCTAAAATTTCTTTGGCCCATCCAAAATCAAAATCCCAGCCTCACGGCTGTTTAGGCCCTAAACTTTAGGGGCTAAATCAGATATAATGAAAGAGATAATCCTAAAAATGTCTTACCACTTACTGTACAGGCTTTATAACTTTGCCTATATCATTTTTTTAAATTTGTGGGCTCATAAGTAAGGCAGAATTGGATGTGCAGTAAGTATAATTACATGTTGACATTAATTTTACCTTGTCAACTTATAAGGCTTGTGGTTCTCAGAGAGAAGAGTTGAACAGTCCAAACTTTGGCCGACGAAATAGACAATAAAATTGGACAATTGCGATGATTATACATGTAGAGCATGAAATAACATTATTGGTCACAAAGGCAATTATTTGCCTTTGTGACCAAAGATTTCCACTTGGATGGACCAAAAAACTTAATGACCTCATAAAATCTGAAATTGGCTTGTGTAAGAAAGACAATACTTTACCTACACACCGAACACTTCACACTGAAAAATTGGAAAATGAATGTTGAGCTCCATGAAGTTAGAGCTGCTAATAAAAACGGTGAGGCAGTTATGCAGATATTATAGCAGTTGTTAAACAATTATGGAGGCCAGCAGTATCAGCAATACCCAAATATTTCCCAGTGTAACATAAAAAACCCTGTTGTTATAGCCTTGGCCGACGTTTTATCAGGCAGAGGCGACTTGGAGAGGCAGACGACAGAGGCGACGGCAGGACAAGATGATCCGCTGTGTAGCACACAATGATCTCTGTTGACAAAATGACAATATCTTTACAGATGTTTGTCTGCAACTTTTCTGCAATATGGCCAGTGAAGGTCCACAAAATAGAGCATGCATTAAGTTAGAGTTAAGATGCATTTATATTGCTTTACACTAGATGGCAGCACCGTAATCCTAATCCAGGGGTAATACTAGAAGTATATTAAAAAAAAACAAAAAAACTACATGTTGTTTTTTTCCCCTGACTTGATCTTCATAATGGGTTATATCATCATAATGGGTTATTTTTTTCCTTCCTTCCTTCCTTCCTTCCTTCCCTTTCTCCAACAAACATATTTCTCCAGAAACAGCTCAAACAAACACTGAGAGGCACTTTTCAGCTCACAGATTAGTGTCTTTGTCCTCTGTGAGACCAAAGAACAAAGTGTGAGCAAAGTGTTTAAGGTTAAATTAACAGCTAAATTGTGCAATGTCACATTTATTTTCCCCCAGGTGTGTTCCCCAGTTACAGTACGTTTTAATTGTGCAATGCACTGAAACGTATTTAACATCAAAGCTGCCATCAAAGCTTGTCAAAGTTAACATCAAAGCCGTGGACATTCATCAGCAGAGATCTGCACAGGTAAACTTTCAAGACAACCTGCATGAGGAGCAGCAGCAGTCAGAAGTTTCTCAATGTTTAGCTCTGAGGCCTTCACATACTCTCAGGTCAGGGATTAAACTGTGAAACGTCTCTTTCTGGGCTGTACTTTCCATGATGGCTCAGTTGAATAGGGTGCATAGCGACTTAGTAGCGGCAACATTTTGTGTTAAATCCAGCCTTGGCCCTCTGCTGCAAGCACCCTGCCTCTATTTCTCTTCACAATGATTTGTCTAGTAAAAGAGAAATGGCATGAAAATCGTCTTAAAAAACTCAGAAATTCCTGTGACGTTCAGGGGCATGATGTCCCCCTGTGGAGATATATCAAAAAATCTGCTTTTAAAAAGTCAAGTTATTTTAACTTTTTTTTTTTTTGGCATTTTGCTTTGTTTGATAATGACAGAAGTGAGAGACGAAGGGCAGCGGAGAGAGAGAGGATGACATGCAGCGAAAGGCAGCTGTGGTAAAGACTTTGCCTTAATAAGTGATACACACTACAAAAATCAACAGTAAGGACTTTTTAGGAGACCTCAGTGACTCACCTGGTACAGTGACATGTAAGTAACCAGTTCAGTGGGGAAAATGTTCATTCATTCAATCATTTTCATGCTACAATACAATGCACTTAATATTGTATATTGTACTTAATATAGGCCTACTGCATTTCCACTCTAAAGAGTCACAGGAATAAAAAAAAAAAAGGAAATCCAGTGTGAAATAAAGCATTTAAAAAAAAAAAAAGTCAAATAAGACCCTACCAAAAATAGTCTTTTATTTAGCGATGCAGTTTCAATTCCATTTTCCAGTTACTGTGAACGAAAACGTGCTTCCATACAAGATAAGAAAGCACTCAATCAGTTAATTAGTTTTTCAGGATTAGGTCACTTGGTTTATACAAAATAGCTTGCCTCAGTGTTTGGTAACTGAAGCTTCCACTTTCATCCACATGTTTTATCAGTGTGAGTCGATACTCTTTTTTTTTTTTTTTTTTTTTTTTTTT
>OMLB01037071.1:19033-38453 GCA_900302555.1 Myripristis jacobus | reverse complement strand
TCACTCTCTCACTCACACACACACACCCTACACACACACACACACACACACACACACACACACACACACACACACACACACACACACACATACCCCGTAGGGTGGCCTAGAGAAGAGAGCTGGCATCAGGGACAACAGCAGTGACATTGATGAAGTCAGACACAGCATGTAAAGGAGGAGCCGGGGTGGAGGTGGCTTGTAAAAAGGCTTGCAGAGGAAGCAGCAGCTTAAAGACGGCGCCCTGTGTGAGGTTTACCAACTGAACGCATAGAAGGGAATCAGCTGAGCCGTCAGCTGATGTGGGCCGGCTCACGATCAGCAGTTATCAGCTGATGTAGCTGGGACTGTGAGCTGAGCTTGACTTCGTGGCCTGCCTGATCTAATGCAATGCTCAGTTTGTCAAAAAGAAACACTCCGATCAATATTCCTGATACAATAGCTAGTTGAGCTTTAATAATTCATAGTAATTGCCTGGTGCATGTCTGAGTCACATGAATGGTCTCCCTTTACCTCGCATCTGTTGACCCACATGTGAACACAAAGTCTTCATTATCAGCGTGGCAAATATATGACAAATGGTGACACCTTTTTACTGTATGTGAGCTTTCACCCTATTCCCATGAGTCTACTAGGTCAGATTTATTCAAATTTATCAAAAAGACTAAAAGACCACAAAAACGGCCTATTTATTTATTTATTTATGATAGCAAAGATTAAAATCCAGCCCAGACCCTTTGCCCTCTCCCTGCCCTGTCATTCCTATCTCTCTTCACTGTCACTGTCTAATGAAGCAGAAATTCCTGAAAAATAATCTTAAAAAAATCAGTAAAAGATTTGATAGTAAGGTAGCCAGTAATGAAGAGTGCTCCAAAAGCACTGGAGCCCATAAGTTCAATGAACATGAGACCAGGTCCCAGATCTCCACAGGCAAATCCACAGAGGTGCAGCAATGGGAGACACTTCATCCACAGCCGCTCTAAAACACTGTGATTACCGACTTTGTAATTTGTGATTCTGGGCTATATAAATAAATAAAATTGAATTGAACTGAATTGAACTGACTTGTCTCTGTGTTTTCACATATTTCCAGCTTGTGTCTTATTTTTTGTTAAATCTTATTATGTTGGAAATCCACTGTTACAGTATTTGATTCCAGCAGACCCAACACTATTGACCAGATGCATGTCTGATTTAGGATAATGAACAACATATTGACTGCCGGATGACTGCTCTCAGGATGGAAACAAGAGAGGTTTGGTGGCTGTCATGCATGACTGGAGTGAGTGAAACTGTGCTCACTTTAAAATCTCCATCAACGTGCTGCGGTGTCACCACACGTTTTTGCTAGAAAGCTGCTGTGTAAAATATTTAATTTATAGCCACTTTACAGTTCCATGATCAAACGACAGCCCCGTGTTTCTGAGCGTTTCATCCTGCTCATGCTGTATTCCCTGTTGCAGTGACTGTAACGAAAGAAGAGGAAAAAAGAGGAGTCAAGCACAAGCAAAACACAATTCATTCACACGGAGCTCATGGAAAGAGGGAGAGAAAGAGGCAGACAGGAGAGCAGAGTCCTATAGCGAGAGCTGAAGTGAATGAGCTAACACTGTCCAGGTGGGAGGGAGCTCTATAATTTCCCTGCGCCTGAGCAGTGGAACCAGTGACATCAGAGCTCGAGTGGCTGTGAAACACCAGCAAGGCCTTAACTGTGACTCTACTGCATCTCACAGCTGATGAGTAAGGAGTATTTGACCGTGGGACCCCGCATGCTGCTCATCTTGGACATTGTGGAGAGAAATGTGTGTATGTCAGTGGTTATTCATTTATATCATAGTTATAATAATACTTCATAATTACCCATTTTCTAAAGCATATTAGGTTTAATCCTTTCAACAATGTGCAACATGTTTGCATGTAATGACACCATTAACAATCCCATGCTATGCTGCAGCCATCCATGATACTGTAACTTCATCGGGGAAGAACAGCTAATTCTGCAGCAGGGGAAATTGGGCAAATGAGAAGTGTGTCGGTGTCCTGTCTTTTTAATTATGTATTGACAATACCCCGGGGAATGACCTAATTTCGTAGCCAACTGTTCAACAAGCTATTAGTCAGCGGCAGTATACTATAGGACATGGTAACAGAGCAGCACATACGACAGGGCTGCACAAATAGATACGCCGTCTTCAAACTGGAGTGGCTTGTCGAATAGGAATCTTAAAACACCGACCACTGAAAAAAGTCTCAAATCGCTGCCATCCCAATACGCCTCACACAGAGCTATCACATTTATCAGGAACAGATTAGAATATTTTAGCAGATTCCTAAATCAAAATGTATATTAAGTAGCCACGTTTATATTTTAATGGACTGTATGTTTCCTTATAATATTGTAATATTAGTAATCCCTGAAAATTAATGCAGCAGGATTTTTTTTCATGAAATCCGAATCGATATCAATAACCTGCAAAACTGGATTGAGATTGTTTGCGACTGTATGAGCTGTCATCATAAAGTATAAATAAAGGTTTAATTACACTTTATGATGACTGCTGCTTTGCCTCCTAAATTTTTAGTAAATATATTAAATACAATATTCCAATAATGCTGTTATAATACTAATAATACTGTTATGACAATGCATATTGCATGATTTTTCTACTGATGTATTCTTAGTATTATGATGAGCATCTTAGCTTGGTGGTTTTGAAACGGACACAAATGGAACAGCATCAGCCCTGGCTTTTTTATTGCCTTTATCAGTATTTTAAAAAAACATCTTGCAACAGGCTTTTTTTTTTTTTTTTGGCAGAAGCTCAGGCAGTAAAACGCAGCATCCAGGCCAAGGAAATGGAAAGTACAGTTCCTGTAAAATCCATGGGATAACTGTGTTGTTGCTACATTTGGAATAGTTTACAGCTTGTTCTTTTACCATGAACTCACAACAAGTAACTATTTCACCCCGCTGTGTGCTCGGTGCCTCTGCTTAATGTGACTAACCTCTTCCCTTTAAAAAAGAACAGACACGGGTAAGATTATCCTTAATAGAAACTGGAGTAGGAGAACTCTATGAAAGTGACATGATGAGAGAAATCCTGTGTGAGCATTTTGCATAGCATGTGCAGTCTGCTTTCATCCATTTTGATCCACTGATCACTGCTGTGAAAATACATAAGGTGGAGTTTTAATAGAACCAACATGTGGCTCTCCTGTTCACTGATAATATTGTTGTTGTACTGGAGGTGGACCTGCAAAAATCAGAGAATTGTCGTTTCTTGTTTCTTGTTTGTTGCTGCTTTATGAGGCACATTAACAGCACTATAACCGTTGGCCCATAAGCCTGGCTGATTCCAAGCTGACTTCAGGATGTTTTGATTGTGCTGCTTCCAGGTAACTATGGTGTCCCTCGTGTCTTGTATCTCTTTCCACATACAATTCCTGATCTGGACTAAGGACTGCTCTGAAAGTCTGAGGTCTAAATCAACTCAGGACCCTGCAGTTGTTCATTTTAATCCCCCTGACTGACTGCCAACAAACCTTGGAGACCAGGCATGCCATGACGACTGCTGTTATGCAATACGTGCACCTTCATTTCACTGGTAAAGAAGGCAGCGCATCTTCTTGTCATGGCAACTCAAGTAAATATTTGATTAAATTATTATAAACTCTGTATAAACACCCATATTCTCCATACATTAGAATCCTCTCTTGCTCTTTACAATATCCTGTACCCACAAACACCTTATAGTGGAGAGATTATAGAAACAGAGGAATAGATATTGTTAACAGGCTTTGAAATAAACTGTACCAATGCAAAACCTTTTTTACTGATTTATAAAGGTTCACAGTTACAGTAGTTTAAGGGCTATCTTGGTTAAGTCACTTAAGACAGATCATTTCCCCTAACACATCACCCACATCAACATTCCTCACCTAATAGACCAGCAAATGTTCATTCTGCCAGATCACCGCTTTATTTTTACTGACTGCACTTAACAATTAATTTTAACAGAGCTCCCTAACCACAATCTTTCAAACACTTGCATGTCTGGGAAATGAGCAGGGTGTTCCAACTTCTGGTTAAAGCTGCATTATGCAGAGCCAAGGAATCTTGAAAATGGTGACCTCATCCCAAATCCTCAGCTGCTGGTACCGTGCGCTTGGCTACTAGATAAACTCCTGGTTCAGGCTGCTGATGGCAGCTTCAGGTCATTCTGCTGTTCTGATGCTGCTCCGCCTTTGCTGTGGGCTCAGTCACCTGGGGAGTGTGTGGCTGATCTTCAGCCTCAAACCTCGCAAAACGGGATCTTCACTGGCAGTAACAGCATGAGGATGTCATGGTAGTAATGACCTTTGTAGCACCAGTTTGTCTATAATTCTTAATTCCTGGCTAATCACATGAATGTACATTTTGTCAGGCGCAGTCAAAGGTCTTGCCCAGACATCAGACACATTTCCATGATGGATAAAATCAAAATGCCATCAGAGAAGAAGTAAAGGCCCAGACACACCAGACATCAAAGAAGTAGTGGCGACAAAGGCTGCCTGTTGCATCACCTCACGTTGCCCGACCTGCTCCCCTGCCAGTTCAACATGTGGCATTGATTTAGTTGTCACTGTCTTTTTATTTATGGAGGCTCACAAGATTGTCTCAGGACCATTTCCGTTTCCATTCTGTTTCCGCCACTCTACATCCACCAACCCACTAGTGTCCATATGTGGACCTCTGTCACTCCCTTAATTCTATGCTACAGTTTTGTTGTTTACAGGACCACTAGAGGTTGCTTAAGCTTAAAACATAAGTGGAGGTCATGATATGCCCCTGTGCAAACACTGTATGGGGTCGATTTTTGCCAGAGGAAAGTTTTGTCTGTCTAGAGGGAAATGATGGGGAAAATATAGGATGGAAAGAACTACAGAGAAAGGACTGAAGACAAGCTGTAGCAAATTAGTGTGAGGGAGGTGTGAGGACGGAAAGATCACAGGTTACAAGCAGCCAAGCTGTGGAGGGGAAGAAGTAAGAGCCGAACCAAACATATTAAACCAGTTTCTCAGAGGGGGGGCCACAGAGCAAGTAGCAGTGTGCAGTGTTGTATACGTCTTTATGACTGATTTTCAGGCCACAAACCGTTATGTTTTAAAAGGTCGAGTCATCGTTTCATATTGATAAGTGCATTCAGGGACACTGTACCCCAACACAGACCTAGTTTTAGTGCTGGGCTGGTGCGAATGCAGCACGCAGTTGGTTCAGCTTGCAAACCCTCAAAGAACCGCTTTGCTCTTCTGTGGGCTACAGAGCCATGTCATTATGTCACTGTATACGTCTGCGCTTTCACAGCAGTGCAGGCACCAACAACAATAGCAGACCACCGAAAATTGCAGCTTCAATGTTATGTCCATACTGAAGCTACGTTTTTTGAAGAATGGCAGAGAAATTGGTCTTGTTGGTCACGATAATCCTGCCTCCAGCCCATGACGTAAGCTGGTCTTGGTTCTCGACTAACAAAGTGTTGGTGCCGTCCTGGAATCTGTTTTCCTGCCTGAGAGCCATTGCTTTGCTTCTCAAAATGCGAAGAACTGGTTTGAGATCAGGCACCAGGTCCGAACGGGCCCTTGAATCACCTTGGCGGAGGAGGGAATCAGCCAGGAATCACAAACAGGCAAGAAGGGTGGGGCATTCCCCCTCAAGTATATAGAGTTCTTCAGAGTTTTTTGTGTTTGTGTCATTTGCCAAGTACAAAAGTATATTTATTCAAGATCATTTGTAATATTGCTTGGGAGAAATTAAAAGATAAATAACACCAATATGCAAAACAAGTAGCAATCATCCAAACTAAAATCTGCAGCTGTAGGCCTCACCAAGCGCTGCAGGCTCTCAAAGACAAGTGGCCTGTACCACTGCCATGTCGAGGACAGCTTGGTGCATGAATATGTCTTTATTTGTAATAGCAAATATTGCTAACATAATATTAACTGAAGTATATGAAATTATATCTGAATATTTTACTAAATATCTGTGTGGTACCTTTAGGGATGTTGATGCATGATACAGAAATACGTCTAAAATTTCTGAATATAACATTTCTATAGTCTGATATATTCTACTGTCATAGTAGTGAGTGGAAACATGGTGAAATACTGACTTTTTGAATTTATATTTTATTGTCTTTGCTGTATCCTGCTATTTGCTGTAGCAATGACACCGTTTCTCTTCAGGAAAGTTTCACCTCATCTGATCATATGTCATCTTTTTGCCTTGGCCTCTGCTCCAACACATTCAAAGCCAGAGCAAAGAGGATCACCGCAATAATTCAGTAACTCACAACTCGTAATAACTTCAATCGGTAATAAATCCTCGAGTGAAATTTTGCGTTGATGTATTAAAAGGTTTGGTGAAGTTTGATACGTTCTCCGCTGCCAAACTCATTTCAGTTCCTTTACAGAGCAGATATTCCACATCCAGCAAGGGCTTAAGCTGAAAATTTATGTCGAGGAAATTCTGGACAAGATTGTTTTGGTAAAAAAGAAAAAAACACATGGTGCATAATGGCTTGTCACGGAGCATTATGATTATAACATCTTCATAAATTTGTGGTAAATGTCAACACATACAGTTTTGTTATTAAATCACTCTTCCCGGTCTTCACTCTGGATCACAGCCACAAAGGACTACACTTCAGTTGTGGGGTCAAAGCTGTGACACATTAGACAAAGTAAGACATTCATTATTCAGCTTGTTTAGTCTGAGGGATCCTGCTGGCATCAGGGCTCACTGTCTGATGTAAAGAGCACAACCCAAATGTGGTGATGAGTTCACGCGTCTGACTCACGGACTTAATACTGCTTTGTCATCCTCCTCTGTCTTGCCCTGGCCAAGTCAGTGCTGAGAGTGAGTAATTAGGCTCCAACAGGCTTGACTGAACTCTCAGGTGATCCAGCCTGACTGTGCTTTATCTGCACTCCTGTCCCAGCCATGCCTGCCCACCCACCACTGCATACTCCTGTTGCTCTCTCCCTTTTTTTTTTAATGCTGTGTGTCTTCCCTTTCCCCTGCAGGCTGAGTGTCTCTGTGTTAGCGACTGTGTACACACCTTCCCATTCAGGCATTGCCAGGATGCCAAGCTTGGGTGGGCATTTGTCCTCTTTGGGGGGGCAAAAAAAAGAACCTCTAAATCGGCGTAAAATACAACATGTACAACATCTTGAAACATCTTTTTTTTTTTTATATGTATATGTTTTTTCCCTCCTTTGACTAAATGTAGAACATACAGACTGCAGGTGATAGCTAACAAACTAAGGTAAACATCAATAATGTAGAACATAGAACATATGATAACAATAGGAGTCTCCTATTAGTAACAAAAAAGTAGCAACAAAAGATGATGAAGTTTTAACTCCCTGAAAGCAGCACAGGTCCTATATGAGCAGCGTAAACGTGTGAACTCAGACTGAGTGAAGATGGCAGTCTAACTAAGAGAATGGGAGGGTTCCTAGTAATTCGAGAGTGCCCATTGGTTAGTTTCACATCAGAATAGAGTGGCAAAGGAATCCACCAATCACACATAATGATAGCTAGATGAAGCATACGTAAAGCTCTCTCTTAATGGCTGTCTGCCTCCGGCTGTGAATCACGTGGGATATCGCGTTTTATTGAGTTTTCATTGAGTTCAGAGTGATCAGAGTGATCAGAGTGAGAAAAGCTCTGCCCACCCCCTGCCCCCCCTTGGTAACGCCCCTGCTTCCCAAGTGGATCCCTGCGTGCGACCCCAAGGAGATTTTTTAGCAGGTAGCTACACAACACCTATGCAAAGACCGTTTTCAACACATAATCCCACATCAACTTGCATCCATTTACATGAAGAAGATGCTATTTTATTTAAAGTATAAAATGCATGTAGGAGTGTCAGTGAACAAAATTTTAAACGTATGCATTGATTTATCCACTACAGTTAGAAAATCCCCAAGCTTGTTCCTAGTATGTGGATGATACAGTGCAACAGCATCCAACTGGTTGAAGTTTATATGGCTTCTGCTGTACATTTTTTGCAGGGCTCTGATGTTTAGTTTATCCTAGAACAGTAAAGGAACATTTAACTTATCATGCAAGAAAGGTTTTATGTGTGCCCTGGGCATCACGTTGAACGGAGACAGATTATTTGCTGGCTGCAGCACGCAGTGTGCAGTACATTACATTAAATGTTCGAGTTTGTGGTACTTTAATCTTGCCATGTTCTTCATGACTGACCTCGTGGCTTTCACAACAATAAAAAAAGGCATTCCTACTCCTTGTTAGTGAGCCTCCCTCCAGTTATTGAGAATAACTAGGTCCATTTATTGCTTTGTTGAAGTAGGACAAAAGCTGTGGTTGAAGGGTCACAAGGCATTCATATTTAACAAGACAAAATATAAGTTTATCATGAATATTCTTCAGATAAAAAGCAAACACAAAAATCTAAATGTTTATGTAGAGAAATAAAGTTCAGTAGTCCTGTAGATTTATGAAACCTCATACTTTCTGCGGGACTCATTTGCATGTTAACACGGCATTTTCTCTAACTCCACTTTGGGCCTCTGCATGAATGCTCATGTTGGGTTATGGCACAAGAGATTCATAACACAATATCCTTTTTATTTATATATGAGACGTTTGAATTTTAACAATTTCTCATTCAATTATTTAGCATTACTCTCCCGTATCTGAAATTCTGTGCATGTATTATACATATTAAAAAGCTTGTAAAAAAAAAAAGAAAAAAGTGCAGCCCCTCGGCTGGAGCAGCTGGAAGATTTTTTTGTCATCAAATCTTTGAGCAGCTATGTTAACAGGGCAATTTTTTTACATTTGCATCTTCACAGCAAAGCACCACATATAATGCACAGTATTAGTAAGAGGGCTGGGTTGCATTGCACAATCTGCCCATGAGCTCACACTTAGCCCTGTTGAACAGTTTCAGTGGCTGCAGTGAGACAGTATCAAGATCTGGGACTGAGAGGACTGTACAGGGGATCGGCACTGCCCTCTACAGAGGATAAGCTGAATTGCGGATTCACTAATTTTATTTGCTCCATTGTGGGACGGTCAAAAACAACCAACAGGCTGAAATCAACAACTTTTATTACATACTGCATGTCCTTTTAAAATAGTACATCAATGATCAACATCAGCATTTATATGGCTCTGATTTCAAGGTATATAAATCACTAAACAAAATACCCTGTTTAGACAAAGAGCTAATGCAAAGTGCACAAATTAAATTCGTTCAATTCGACTGCATCACATGACAGAGCTGCTATTGTTGTTTTCAGAGAGAAGCAGAGAACAACTGAATTAAAGCTTACATTCAAGAACCTAAAGATGCTCTGTTATCTGAGGAGAGCTTCATGGAACATACTAAGTAGTAACACCTAACTCCACTGGTGGTTACACAAGTGACCCATGCATCATACTGGAATCACACACACACACACCCACACACACGCACTTTCACACACCCACACAAGCTTAAATATAAGCATATTTGGCACCATGTTTTAGCATAGAATACAAATTACAGCTTGCAATACAACATTTTTCAGTATATGGAGGTAACAATTGATTTTGGCACAATACAAGAATAGAGACTCAAGTTTAAAAAACAAACAAAACAAAACAAAAAAGTTCATGAAGTAACCGTACTTATTACATGCACACTGCAATTCATCTAAAGGTTTTGAATTGAGGGATAGAAACTTGTTGGTGTAGCATGAACTTGCCAGCGTTGGTTCAATCAGTCTCATGGTTGTGATACGCAGTGATGAATGCATGGGTTGCTCTTAAGAACGAGAAAAAAGCACCATGTTTCAAGAGAGCTCAAAATGGTTTACAGTTCTCCTCTGTTACAGATAGCGAGAGTCATCATGTGTAAACTATGTTGTGACAAAGCAGTTGATACTCTGGAAATCGTTCAAGCCAAAATGTCGTGGTCATCAAAATCAGACGGATAGAAAGCATATCTTACACTCTCGAAGAAACAGAATGAGTCCGTATTTTACAAAGGGGTTGTCCTGGCCTGTTCAAACCATCTTGACAAACAAAAAGTTGGTATATAGATATAGAATTAATAAGGTATTCAGTAATACTATGTTTAATATAACATGTTGTGTATACTAAGAATATATAGAATATTTCAACATTATGATATGAAAGATACGTAGTTATAAATTGCTATAAATATCTATCTATATATATGTATATGTATATATCTATGTATATATAGGTATCGGCTTCTGTTCTTTTGAATGGACGCAGAGCCAGATACAATATAATAACTATCCTATGATTACTTATTTTTATCCAAACAAATACAAATAAATGCATTCAGAATTGGCCTACAGAGTAAACCAACATGAAACTCCATAGTGAATATGAATTGAAGCCTCCCATGCACAGAGAGGTTTCAATACAGGTCAAGACTGGTTTTAAAACAGGCCAGTGTGAACTTTACAACCTGAGCATGCATGCTAAGTAGGTAGAAGAGCAATCTCTGGTGGACACATAGAAAAAATACAAAAAAAAAAAAAGAAAAAAAAGCATCTCAGTTATTCAGGTATACTCAGATTTGGCAAAACGGTCGCCTTTGTGTCAGTATGACTTGTGGTGCCTCATTGAAAAATCAGTGACATCATGACAATAGAAAACACTGAGGTTTAAAGAGATTTCTCTAGCGCTGCGTTGAAAATCAATCTGCAATGTCAACAATGACCTGTGACCAACAACAAAGTTTTACAATCTCTTGTTTCCGTTTCGTCGTCTCTCAGCCTCTCAACCCCCTCGACTACATGTTCAACTCATAAATATTTGCATCAACATTTATTTGATTCACATCGGTATTCTATCTTAGAGCAGCAGAAACACATATACACTGTATATGGACAGAAAACAAGGAACAAACAATTCCTTCATTTCATGGAATCTGTATTAACCTCCATCTGTGGTGGGGCACAGTACTATGTGTTGAGATGTGAGCTACTGAGCATATCCTGGGGAAAACTCCAGCTTTGTGTGTTTGTCAGAGACAAAACCACATGTATGTCTTATGCTTCAGGCTTGATTGGCAAGCTGCCCTGACTCTCTGATAACTCCACTGTATCTTCCACAGATGTACCGAACCACCAATCAAAACCGCCAACCCCTAATAGTGACACATATGCAACACTGACTTTACATGTAAAATGCCTGAATCCAAAGACATGCAGGCAATGTCCACCATCACGGAGGGCTAATTCACTAACAAGTTCAACAACAAACAAGGAACCTTCATAAAGCTCAATGGAAAAAAGGAGCAATTTTACACTTAAAAGGCCAATTAATTCTAGCTGCATGCACTTAGCGCAAAAAGGCCTGTAATCTTATTCATAACATAACTCCACGTTTGTCTATGCAAATTTACTCAACAATGGCATTGAGAAGCTCACAATATCCACAATCAAACTGGCGAGAAAAAGCAAATACTTTGCATCAAGCCACACTCTAAACTCTAGTATAAGCATTTTGCCAGCTCTCTGCACTGACATGAAAATGACCACATCGTTAACTAAGCGCAATCTACACTCATGTTCTAACAACTACAATCCAAGACCTCAAGTCTTCTACAGCACGAGCTAAAAAGATGCCGCTCACTCTTTTCACTCCTTCCCGTACTGTTCAGTTTGACATCTCTGGTTCTGCTCGGCGTTGCTCTGACCATGCTGCACTGGTGCCTGTTCAGGTGTCTCTACTGTAAACTGTGCAGAGCTAAAGTAACATCGGTGCTGTAATGTCAAAAAAGGACCAAAAAAGAAGGAAAGAAATTATTGTTGCACCCAAAATGTACAGCAATGACAGAGATTCTCTCTCAGAGACCACTGGTTTGGACAAAGCCCGAGCCTGCTGCATTGAGCAAACCGCAGCCGCATGCAGCACACAGTCGCAAGCACGTTTGCCTCCCTACAGCTGTAGGGTGGCGGTAAGATGCCTGGACAGAGCCCTAAAGGGTCCAAAATTTAGCCAAAGTGGAGCCTTAATGGCCAGAGTGCTGCCCTGCCGCCTAACCCTGCCACGCTGTGTAACCATCTAGAGGCCCGTGAGATCTACGATTGCCTTGATGAAGATGGTGTCATCGCGGATGTAGGAGTTCTTGGCGTCAAGCTTGGAAAGCGGGCAGAAGAGGGGACACCCGCTCGCGATGTTCATCTCACTAACCGGTCTCTGGAAGGAGGAGGAGGTGACATCAGGCCGGAAGGCATCGATGATGTGCTCCCGGTTACTCTGATCCAGCAGCATCAGAGTCACCTGGTGATAAGAGAGTGGGGAGGAGGGTAAGCAGGGCGATGACTTATGTTGGAATATTGTTTGTCCAGTATGGGAACTGCTTCTTGGAACCATTTTTTTTCTAGTTCCTTTACCTTCTGGTTGAAAGGCCATTTGAGCAGAGCATCACTCAGTCCCCTCATTACCACAAAGAACAAGGACAAGTGGCTGCCACGCCCTGTCCCATCTCCATTCAGATAGATCCGCAGACACATCTTATAACCATATTTACTGGTGTAGAAAGCTGAGGGAGAGGAGAAAACATCTCTTACTCAGCTAGACTCTTTTGCAGATGATAAGCCTTCTATAATAACCTGAACAATGTTTGGATATGTATGAGAGAGGTCACCTGGTGAGAACATGGCAGGTGCTCGACCTGCAATGGCATCCTGTCTTTTCTTAGTAAAATCTGAGATCCTCCACACAAAGACACCATCAAAGGTTGTGGCAGACATTTCCCTCAGCCGCCCCTCCATCTCAGCAACCGTCAGGTCCTTCAGCCCCACCGTCCTCTCCAGCTGTCGCACCTGGTAATTAAACATTTAGTTTGCGCAACCTCACAAATTTGCCATGTTCATTCAATAATAGAGCACACAATCAATTAATAATTGTAAAATAACTCCACTTTCAAGTTGAAGATAGTTTGGTTTTACAGTAGGGTGTTTAGACAGGCTACTATTTTCATTTGTGTCTGTTCACAGCCAAATTATTTGTATTCGTGTTCAGACAAATTTGGAATTGGACAGGTGTGAACAGGAAGTGTGGTACAGTTTAGACTGCAACTGTAAAAAAAAAAATCCTCGAATTGTTTTTTTCTTCTTAAATATTATTTCTTATTAACACAGCTATAAATAACCATTGCCATCAACAATTGCACTTTAAAAAATAAACAAAAAATTTCACTTGAACTTATTGTGTGCTATTCAAATGTATGGACCCTAAGAGACAAGTGACATTCTTTTGTAAACTGAAAATTTGCCTTTACAAGTCAAAATGCTCACTCTTAACTACTCCCCCACTTTGAACCACCAATTATAATCATCTTCACTATGAACCATCTTGAACTGACTAGTGACTAGTCCATTAAAAACACTTCTATCTCTTCTAACATCTGCTATCTTAGGCTATGAAGTAAAAATATATATTTTTTAACTTTCATTTCACTGCTCATAGTATGTTTTTGTGTCAGTCCTTTTAGAAAAATGTGTTTCACTTAACCACTTGTTTTTGTTTAATTTGCATATTGTGGTAAAAGAAGAACCAAGAAGAACTGATAGCTGATAACTGATAACCTATAGCTTTGGCAGATTTCTCTGAATATGGTTTTGAATATTGAAAAATGCTTATTATATTTAATCATGGTTCTGGGATTCAGGAATATGCCTATTTAACGCTTTACAACGAGAGTCCAGCTGTTCAGGTTCTACCTTATTACTTAGTGCCTCAATCTTATCCTGGTCCAGTCTGTGTTGGCGGTTGCTGGCTTCCATGGTGGTGGCAAACCTCTCCACCTCTCTATTGAGGACACACACCACATTCTCAAATGTGCCAGCCTTCACTTCGAGGTCTGCACACCTACGGCCCAACTCAGCCACTTTGGCTTTCTCACTGTGCAGCTGGAGCTCCAAAGCGGCACCGACTGAGCTGGGGAGGGGTGTGAAGGAGGTAGACACAGAGAGAGTGGGAGCCAGGGTGGGAGGAGGGGGCAATGGAGCTGAAACAGGTGGACCAGGGGGACCAGAGCTGGAGGATGAGGAGGAGGCGGCCCCCTGCACGGGAGGCCCAGAGGAGGTGGTGCTGAGCTGGGAGACTCTGGCCTCGAGCTCCCTGAGGGACTGGTGGAGTTCCACCAGTTTGTGTCCAGCTACTTCCAGTCCCTGGGGCTGCAGGCCCTCCATGCTCACTTTCATGCCCATGATGTAATGCAGCAACAGGTTGAGGTGCTCGTAGGCACAGGCACGCTCATGGTCATGGATCTTTTCCTTCTCCACCTTCAGAAAAACATGAGACATGGGGAAGAGAATGAGATGGGAGCAGCAGGGAAAGTGAGCACAGGGCTGACTGACTTTTATAGGTTTGTGAACCAGGATATCCAAATATTTGAGATCTACTTACAGACATATCGCATCCCACAACATGAAATCGACATGGAGTTCTGAATTTGCTGCAGAACTTAATATGGTCCACATACTAGGAAAAATACAAGAAACATTATCAAATATTCTCACTACTAGCCCCTGACATTATTGCACTGGTATACATTAGCTATGCAGAACTACACTCTATAATTCATGTTTCTGCTTGTTAGAAAAATGTTCCCAGTAAAAATGTTTTTTCTGCCTTTTGTTTAGTCGATATGGATTTACCTTTTCTCTTGGTATTTTCTTCTTGGCACAGCCTTCACAGATCATTGGGTACTTGGGACATATCTCGTCATGTGCCTAAAAGAATTGTAAATGTTCCTTTGCTCTGCTGCTATGACACACAAGCACTGCTGCAACCTTCAGCACAAACCAAAAGCCTAGCATCTTGAGTTTTAATAAATTATTTCTAACCTTGATGTTTTTGAAGTGAAATGGCTCCTTGCAGTACTTGCAGTTGAGTGTTCTCTCTGGGCACTCTCGCTCGTTATGGCGTTCTTGTTCATTGAAGCGGATTCGTTCTTTACAGGAAGGACAGGGGATGATCATAAACTCACATTTCCCCTCATGGTTCAGCTGCAGAAAATGAAGCTTAAGTTGAGTGGTTGTGGCAGCCTTTACAGCATGGCAACCTCAGAGGGGGGACCCTTTAGTGTCTAAGAAGATCAGCGAGGTGGGGCTGAGCTAGAAATGTGCAGGAAATGTGTGCCTAGAATATGGCAATATAGCACATTTTACATTGCTGGCACTCAATATTATGTAATGCCAAAGATGGACATAGGCCAGTACAAATAAATTACCAGATGGATGGATAAAGATAGATAGATAGACATTAGTTAGGTAGATAAACAATCACAACTTGATTCTATATCAATCTTTAAAGGATTTCATTGTTTTCATTTATAATTTCAAGAATCATCAAATCAAATTATATATATTAAAAAAAATACTTCACCTCATACTCTTTTATAGTGCCCTTCCAAGTGCAACTTTCATTGACACAAACAGCTGCTAAGTTTTCAACTTCCCGTCGAGCTGCATTATCCGGAAATGCCTGCAAAAAAAAAGAAAGAATGAAAGGGGGAAGGTCATGCATTCATCAGTGATGGGCAAGAGTAAATGCGATGCGTCTTGCTATAAAATACAAACACTCTTTCACAAATCTATTAGAAATCTATGACAGTATTTGGTAGCAGCAGTAGTGATAGTAGCACCTGTGATCGGGCAATCTTTGGGCCAGCAGTCCCATACAATTCTCTCTGTCTGTCCTCGGTCTAAGTAGCCCAAATGCATAATATCTAAAATTTTACTGAGAACTCAGATGTTCATTTGGCATATCTCAAAACTGTAAGACTTTATTAGATGATCATGAAATACATATGTTACTGAGGTGATCTACTGAAAAACAAAAAGGCCATCTATTGATACCATGTATTTCTGTGAAAGACACGCACAATGGGATGAACAAAAGGCTAAATGTCCACACTGGCACTGCAGATTTGGATCCTATTCACTTCCATGCATTAACAGCAAAGCCCCATTGTGAGTGATGGATTGTCCCTCACTCTGGTCACTTCTGGGCTTATCGAGTGACAGCAACTACAAGTTCATCAACTTCGTCCAAACAAATACGATAACTCAGTTCAATAATAATTCAGAAATTTCAATTAATATTGAAATGCTACTATAATCAACACTACGTCCTGGTGATGAGAAAGTGGGTGAAAGCTGGTTGCATCGCCCTCTTTGGCCAAATAGATTAGTATCTAGTGGCTCAGCTTGAGACATTGGATATCATGGATTTGCCAAAATGGCTTCAATATGGCACATATCTACTTTATAATAGCTTGATTGGCTTAATGTTATCGTTTATGCTACATCAAGGTTAAATGAAATTAAGCACATGGTATTTTAAAGCCACAGCAGTGTGACAAGGCCAGCAAACATCAGAGGCTAATGTAGTTAGCTTTAGGGGCTTTTGAGATCGGGGCTGAATTCATTTTCAATGGCAGGCAAGTGAGGAAACAATGCAGGGAGAGCAACGTGGGCGGGTGGAGTGGGAGGTGGGCTCGTCCTCATAATAATGTCACAGTCGTGCCGGTGCCGCACACACGCCGGCCTCCTCAATCACAGTTGACTCATCCTGAATTTTTGATAGCATGATGCAGGATTTCACCATGCAGCTGAACAATCAGTGGACACGGTGACGCCTGACAGATGAAATCCTTGTCTTTGTTGTCAGTGGCGACCGAGGAGGGCTCACTCTCACTGCTCGTCATGTCCTTGAGCTGAGTAACAAGTTTGCCAGCAGCAAAACCTCCCCCAGCTGGTAAATCATCACTCTGTCATCACGCTGTCGGTTAACAATATCCACATACACCTGGCTAAACATAAAAGCCTGTCAACTCTTTCAATAAACTGGCAAACAAAATAATCAGCCAAAGACATTATTGCTAATATCCAAAAAGAAAAAGAAAACAAATGAAGGGGAAACAGTCTTAACATCAGGCGATTAAAGGAACAGTCTACCTCAAAATATCAATTTGCCATTATTTCCTCTGGACTACTAAACACTCAGCAAGTTAGCGAACCCTGTGTTCCAGCTTAAATTTCTTACAACAGCTTGTGCTGCTTGATTGAAATGTTTCGCAGCCAAACGAATGCACTGGGCATTCAAAAATGTAACACTTGCCGAATTATGTCTTATATTTTCCTCATTAACAATTCTTTTTTCAGAGCATGTGCGCACCCTACTGTTGCATCATTTTTTTGCCAGAACAAAGTGATATTATTAAAGAAAAATATGCAAGCAGTGATGTAAATATTGAACTTTTGGTCCGTTGGATGTAAACCACTTGGATTATGCTGCACAAGCTTTTGGGATAAATTTGATAGGCATTTCATTTTGTTTTTAGAGTGTGAGAAGCTGTAAAAAAAAAAAAAAAAAAAGGTGGCCTCTCCAAGAAGCAAAATTTACGCTTGGTGTGTTCGCTGCTGACCTTTTGTCCCATGTGTCCTTCTTTCGGCCATGTGTTTTCAGTTTACAGCCTTTGTTTACATCAGATTTGTCCTCGTCCTGTTCATTTGCAACATAAATCAGTTTGCTCGACTTGCTGAAGTTGTGAGCGTGCATGTGTATATTCTCACATGGTCTTCTGCTAGTTGTCAGCTGCCTTGTTTCAATACTCCACATACAAATACAAACTCTTTGTAAATATTCCAATCACTTATCCACATGCTTTTTGACAGGTGCTAGTCCTTGGTGAAGACTTCTAATGCAGGTCTACTGTAGCCTCAGCTCATCACAAAGTCTCAGCACTTGAATTTAACATCACCGAGCAGCCAAAACACCACACAGGGAAATATATCTGGGAAATACGTTGAGATTTAAAACTCTAAAAGGCATCCTAGAAGCAATCCATAATACAGAAATGCTGTCCACAGAGGTAAATGGCTATGTTACAAACAAATAAGCAAATAAACACATAAAGGCCGCTCTCTGCATGTTTCAAATGCCTCTGGTGGAAATACTAGGCTACCCATCTCGTCTCATCCCAGTATTTGCACACATGGCGCAAACCATAATGACAAATAAAGAAAATTCACTGATACTCACACATCCTTGTTTCAAAATTGACGTAGGCTCCTCGAAAATATCCTCTTTAATACAGGCATTGCATTTCTGAGGTCCATTACTGCAATGTGACAGCAATGGAAATATCATAATAAAATCCGACACATGCAAACATTACATAGCTTGAAATAGGCAGCTTCTATGTGGTAGAGTTAGGCTGTCACCTCACAGTCCTGTTGAAGCAGTAGGAACAGAAGCGATGTCCACACTGGGCTTGAAATGGTCTTCGGAGGATATTATTACAGCAGTTGCACAGGTGCTTGTCCTCCAGCTTGTTGGCCAGAATTTTCTTGGGGAAGCCGGGCTTGTTGCTCTCCATCGATGAGGGAGGGGAGGGTTCCTGTGTGGCCATGGTGTCTGTTCATATGTCAGACCTGGACAAGAGGCGATATATGCATGTCAAGGCGTGCATTTGCAGGTTTTGAGCACAGATTCAAAAAAAAAAAAAAAAAACATTCAGGAAATTGCCAGCATTTACCCTTTTTGATGCAACACATACAAAGAAACTGCATTAAGCAAACAGGAAGCTGGCCATACGGTCATCTCCACGCTGCAAGGGCTTAAAACACTGATGTGGCATGAGTGAACAATCTCATCATCTTCTTATGATCCTGTCAAAAAACTGGCAGTGGTCACCCACGTTTCAGCGGCGATGCCTCAGAGGCCAACAGCAAGGCCCACATCCCTTTGTTTACATTTCGCCTCTACATTCACGGTTCCCCGTCGTTGACTTGGCACAAAGTGACGATCGCCGACTGGCTCCGTGTCTCTGCAAACAAAGCGTGCACAGCCTACCCAGTTGCACGAACGACGCTGTCAAATCGCACATCCATTGTCTTCTCTCTCTCTCCCTCTCTCTCTCTCTCCCTCCCTCTTCCTTTTCTTCGCTCCGCTGTTGCTAAGCTATCAGCATCCTTTAGTCAGAAGTGGTACCCGGCACGCCGCCACGCCCCTTTCAACCGAGACGCACAAGCCTGCGAGCGGCGAGGGGCGATTTTATTGCAAAGGGCTGCGATCGCTGTTGCAATTACCTGAGCGGAGACTCACCTGCGGTTTGTCTACGCTGTCATCGCTCGGCAGGGCTGAGAAAGCTTTCCTCCCGCCGCAGATTGACGCTCCCGAGATTAGATCTGTGTTCGCAGCCGGCTGTGTGTGTTTTCTCCGACGTTAGCCACATAATATAGATGTGGGACCCAAAAGCGATGGCTGTTATTGTCCAGTATCGCCATTGCACTTTCAGACTGAATGTTACGTCATGCAATGGGTTTGAACGCGGGTTGATAGGCAGGCAAAATGTTGGGGCGTGCAAATCAT
>OMLB01037070.1:15827-30865 GCA_900302555.1 Myripristis jacobus | reverse complement strand
TTGTCCAATAGGGCTGTCGGCTGTGTAGTAACCTGACTTCTGCACAACACAACTGATGGTCCCAACCCCATTGATAAAGCAAGAAATTCCACTAATTAACCCTGATAAGGCACACCTGTGAAGTGAAAACCATTTCAGGTGACTACCTCTTGAAGCTCATGGAGAGAATGCCAAGAGTGTGCAAAGCAGTAATCAGAGCAAAGGGTGGCTATTTTGAAGAAACTAGAATATAAAACATGTTTTCAATTATTTCACCTTTTTTCTTAAGTACATAACTCCACATGTGTTCATTCATAGTTTTGATACCTTCAGTGAGAATCTACAATGTAAATAGTCATGAAAATAAAGAAAACGCATTGAATGAGAAGGTGTGTCCAAACTTTTGGCCTGTACTGTATATAGTAACCTTGAATTAAAAGGTTACTATATAACAGTGAATTAAAAGGTTACTACATTTATAGTAACCTTTTAATTAATTAATTTAATAGTAACTGTTTAAATATCTGTTCTGGCATTTATTCCAATTAGCGCATATCACATCAGATAATGTGTGATATGCACATGTAAACAGAATAATTCAAAGAACTTATAATTGACTTTTTTTCTTGTCTTTGTGTGTGTAATCAACTTGTGAAATTTTATAGTGATATCTGAAAGTAAAATTTTGAACCCCTTTCACCTTTGTGTTAAAAAGGGTGTTTTTTTGGTATTACATGGTCATATATAGGTGATTTTCAAAACTTTCCACCAATGGGATTCCTTTGGCACTTTTTCCCCCCTGACTCAGGAGATACCGAGGATACAAAATCAGTTGAGTTTGCTTCTCTTGCAATTTGTCCTAGGTTGCCCCCAATTTTGGCCTAAAATTACTGGACTATGTGTCTTGTTTGGCCCTCCCAGTTCCCAGACCTGTCCTGAGTGTGTCAATTATCCCTGATTGTTCTGATCCCTCCCATCGTTTCCCTCAGCCTGTCCTCTGTGTTCTCCTGTCTAGTGCTCCAGCCCCTTCCCCAGGTGTGTCTTGTTTGCTCATTAGTTCTTGTGTATTTAAGTCCTGTTCTCAGTGCTGTTCCTTGTCGGTTCATTGTTTGTCCTTGCTGCCATGCGGTCCCTGTGTTTTCTGCGTTTCCTGTAAGTTTATTAAATATTCTGCTGTTTGCTGAGCTCCGAGCCTCATTGCTTCTGCATTTGGGTCCTCAACCAACCTCGACCCGTGACAGGTTGTGTAGATACAAATTCTTCTACCTCCTCTGCCTTGCTCACCCTCATGCCTCATGACCCTGGCTGATAACAGTCCAGTATCAGATACTAGTCAACTATAAATTGTGTACCTGGTGGACAAATACCCACAGCAGGTAATAATCTGTGTTCCCTGAGTCACAGCACAGTGGCTAAAAGCAGCCCATGGTCTGATATATCTTCTCCCAGCCAGCATAGATTACAGATGGCCATTTGATTGATCAACTAAATCTCTGTTGTAGAATGAGGCGAGAAGAGAAAGTGATAGAGAGAGAGAGAGACAGAGAGTAACAGGCAGTGTAAGAGCAACAGATAGAAAGACCACAGAGAGAAAAGAGACGGGACTGGTAAGAATGAGGCAGAGATGGGAAGAAAGTGATATGTAGAAAGAGAATTAGTGATAAAATAACTTTGTTACATTCAATGCAACATTAAAATCAACACTGTAAAAAAACTCCCTCTCTACAAGCAATTTTGTCTAATGCTGAGCTTTAAAAAAAAAAATAAAAAATCCAGTGCAGTTTCACTTGTTTCATGAACTATTCTGTGAAAATTGTAAATATGTTGAAACAAGGCAGAATAAGGCAAATCAGTCCACAAATATCAATAGCACTTGATTCAAGAAAATTCTGGAAACAAGTTGATTAGCATTGGAAAGTGGGATTATCTCATCTCACATTTTTGCAGCGCACTAATTAAACATCAGTAGCAATCACTGGCAAAAACATTTATTTCTTATCTAGAATGTTAACATGTGCAGGAAATTATATTTTGTAGAAATCCGCTTTTCTCTCCGAGAAAAACTTAATTTCAGTGTGTGTAGTATTTGACTTGAACTTTCTGAAAAAGAACAAGCCATTTGTAGTCCAATGCACTGATACCTATGACAGAGCATGAGGGCAGCAACAGCGAAACTGCAAATCCATTTCTATTAACCACAAGCTTGCCAGCTCCATTTCCCAAAGTGTTTTAAGTAGAAATGTCTTGTGTCTGCATGTGCATGGATGCGAATGTGACTGTGCATCGGCAAGCGTGTGTGTGTGTGTGTATGTGTGTATGTGAGCATGTGCACATATCAGTGTAGATTTAGGCTTCCCTGTATGCAGCAGCCTTCAGATGACTTGGCCCATTTCCTTCATCTCTGCGCTTCTCTCTGTTGTTACTCAAAATTAAAAAACAAAAATCTTCCTCTTGCTTTCGTTTCCTCCCAGGCAGTTTTCAAAAGTGGAGGTATGGCATTCATCCCGGGGGCTTTAAGTATTTTAAGTAGTTTTTGTGCAGTATATGAAGAGAAAGAGGACAAGCTAACCCAGAGAGGTGGCTTCAACTCATTTGAATATCAAAGCCAGTGAGTTTCCAGCAGTGTGTGGGCAAATAAGAGAGCAATAGCACAAACAGCTATCGCTATGCATGAGTACAGCATATTTTACAACACAAGACAATTAATAATAACTCAGAGTTGGTCTGCTGAGGGTGTATAGGTTTTTGTCAGATATTTACATCCTCTTCTCTTTTGTCTTCTTTCTCCAGCCCTGTGGTTGTGTAGATATAAATTCTTCTCCCTCCTCTGCCTTGATCACCCTCATGCCTCATGACCCTGGCTGATAAGAGTCCAGTATCAGTTACCAGTCAACTATAAATTGTGTACCTGGCGGACAAATACCTGCAGCAGGTAATAATCTGTGTTCCCTGAGTCACAGCACAGTGGCTAAAAGCAGCCCATGGTCTGATATATCTTCTCCCAGCCAGCATAGATTACAGATGGCCATTTGATTGATCAACTAAATCTCTGTTGTGGAATGAGGCGAGAAGAAAAAGCGATAGAGAGAGAGACAGAGAGCAACAGGTAGTGTAAGAGCAACAGATAGAAAGACCACAGAGAGAAAAGAGACGGGAATGGTAAGAATGAGGAAGAGATGGGAAGAAGGTGATATGTAGAAAGAGAATTAGAATGATAACTAATTGTTGCATTCAATGCAACATTAAAATCAACACTGGAAAAAACTCCCTCTCTACAAGTCATTTTGTCTAATACTGAGCTTTAAAAATCTTAAAAAAAAGAAAAAAATCCAGTGCAGTTTCACTTGTTTCATGAATGATTCTAGGCAAAAGTGTAAATATGTTGAAACAAGGCAGAATATCAAGAAAATGACACTTGATTCTATTTTTTTTTACCTTTTTCAGAAATATACATGTTTTTTTTTCAGTTATTAGTGTAGTGTAGTAGCGGTGTAAAATCACCTCATGCAATAAAAACAAAACAAAACAAAACAAAAACTTAAAAGCACAAAAGTAAAAAAAAAAAGAAAAAGGCAACAGTATCTTGGGCCAAATTTTCAAGCACAACTTGACCATTTCCCCAAAAAGTTCTGTCTGAATCCAACCCAACCTGAAAGATAATGGCTTTTTCTTATCCTGACTGGAAGCCAATACAAGCATTCATTTGTCCATAGATTATGATCTCACAGTAAACAATGATTTCCCTCCTCATAATCCCACAGGCTCTGACAGAATTTAACAGATGAGAGGAGAGGAGGCTCATTCCCAGAGAGACAGGAATATGTCAATGTATGCACCACTGAGTCTAAACCATATAAGAACCAAGCAATTAAGTCAAAGATTAAGCCTGAACCTAACTGAACCCAGCGGGTCCTGTCAGGCTCCAGCATAAATGCCATGGTCTACTAAAGTATATGTAAAAATATGGAAGAGAGAAAGAAAGACAGAAAAAGAGAGACTGTCGGACGGGGGGGCAGATAAATCCTGATGCTGTCTCTGATGGGACCATTGCCATGGTGATGAGCTGAATTAAAGCCGATCGCTTGGCACAACATGGCTCTGTGTGAGCAATTCTGGAGCCAAAGTTTCTGTTGTGATCTGCAGCATCTTGCAGGAAAGAGTCCATCACACCACTCGATTATGAGGCTGACACGCGGAGGAAGGGGCGGTGATGAGCGAAGGGGTGTGTGTGTCACCCATGATGGGTTGCTGTGGTTGATGGAGTGGCTGTCTGTGTGTAACGACAGGTCAATAGTTGTGATGAAGGTGTTTGCCAGGGGGTTTAGCACAACCAACATCTACTTTGCTGACCTGATTATTGTGATTTACCACAACATGGATCAAGGAGATAAATAAAAGAACTAGGGATGCACTGGTGATTTCTCTTTAAGTAGACAGACAGTTTTTTTCCATATTGCATGGCAATGTCTCATTCTGTATGTGCTGGTTGCATAGCTCCACTGAACCTACATCACACTCATATTGAGCCAAGTATTCCTACTCTAGATGCCGTTGTTTTATGGCTGCACCATTACAACAATAAAAAATATCTAGATGTCTTGTGCAGAGTTTTAGACACATGTCACAGTACATATTTGGTATCTCTGGAAACCTTGGGATCTCCACTAGAATTTGAACAAACCAAAAGATCGTGATATACTGAAGGAAAAAAAAGTTCACACACTTAAATGCCAATTTTGCAATCAGCCAAATATTAACAGTAAAAAGAATAACAGACTAATCCCGATATTTAAAAAAAAAAAAAAAGCTGATATCAGATGACACTGGTAGTCTTTCCAGTATGTCAGTGCATGCCTGCCAAATCGTATTTTTGTGTACAGTAATGGCCCTGGAGAGAAGCTTGAGTTGTCATCGTGACTCTCATTAACATTTACATTATTGGCCCTTCGTAACAGAATTTTGCTAGTTTGATTAACATTTAACTGGTTTACAGTCATATCATTAGTCAATTCTCCCAAGCATTTTTATTAAGACATGAGAGAGGCTCAAGTCTTAGCAACAACACAAGTTGCAGGCTGACCCATTGTCGCTGTGAAAAACAAACTATTAGAAAGGGCTAAATAACTGAAGGTAATGAATATTTCTGGGACAGTCCCATATCACAGTGTTCGGAGATCTGCCTTTGGAGTAGACTGACCTCATCCTGTGGCCTGTCCACAATGGATCCATGTATTCTGTGTGACGAGGGTTAAAGTGCAGAGTCTACAGTATTTTGTGTGTGCTCCAGTCTCAGGTGTGCTGTGTTAGCATTTCGGGCAGAATATAAATAGAGTGTCCCGCTTGAACCATCACCTCCCTCCCTTCCTCCACCTCGCCCCCCTCAAGTATTGACCTACGGCAGTTTGTCTTATTCCTGCCAATGCAAGCACATCTCCCTGAACTAAACACGCACACACACACGCACACACATTGAGTCCAAAGTGTGTGAGCATGTGTACGCCTAAGAAGCACACACAATGTAGGACGCTGTAGTGTGTCTCCAATGTGCATGTCCTAACCCACACATGCCAAGGAAACATTGAGAAAATGTACTGACTCATTTTTTTATCTTAAAGGAACAACTCACCCAAAATACAATGAGAATGGAAGCCTCCCAAGAACCACACAGAAACTATCTGGCTGGACAGACTACAGTAGGGGTAAGTAGGATCTTTTTTTTCCCTTTAACATGGACCACACTTTAACTTTAAAGTCACAATCAAAGGAAAAAAATTGTGCTCGGTGTTCGGTTTCTTGTGGGAACATTTGGATCCAACAAGATGACAAGAGGAGATGATGACCCACACACAAACACACACACACACACACACCTTGTTTGTGGCACTGCTGGATGGTCCTCTGTATGAAGGTCTGGACTTCTTTGTAGGTTTGCAGGAAGCTGTCTTGGAATCGACTGGCCTGCTCAGCGCTCACCCCGAGGATCCCTGACAGACGTTCACGACCTGCAGGCAGCCACAGTTTCTTAATCTATATTTCACCAGGCAAGATGACTCTCTTTTGTTACCTCCATCTATAAATCTGATAAGCTGATACTGACAATGGACCCATTTATCAAACTTGCATACAGTCAAATCAGAGTGCACACCTTGATTACCCTGCAGCAGCTTTGACCAGTCCAACCTGGCGCATGGTGGGGGTGGGACCACTTATAATAATCAATAAATCAATAACAGGTGGATTACCGATAAGTAAGAATTGTACAGCACATGTGCATGGTCAAAACACACAGAGTTACCTAGGGTCATGATGAACATGTTGGCCTAATTACCACATGAGGCGGTTATGACCCTAGGCAGACAAGCTAAGACATATAGCCAACCCAAGACCCCTGACACTGGCCAGACCATCACTTTTCTACGGAAAAAAAATGTCCTGCCTGACTCTGCCCACCAGCAGAACTGCCAGCTGATGGATCAAATGCAAACTGAGGTGCAGGTCGGCTATAAAGCAGCTGTTTTTAATGAGGAAAAATACAGACTGTCTACCTGATGCTCATTTCATCATCCTGGGTTGTTGTTTTTTTTTTTACCTCATCTGCAATCTCTGACACACATCAGAGCCAAAGCAATGGAAGAGTGCCCATCCACTTGCGCATTCAAACCGTCAAATTCAACATCAGGTTCAAGTTGATTTAGGCTATTCACTGCAGCAGAGAACGTGACCTTCTCAAACCTGATCCTCTCAAACCCACAGGAATAATGAAATAATCTGAGCCTGAACGGACGTGATCAGGTCAAGTCTGTGATAACTTTCAGATGTGAGAACTCTCTCTCTTTGTTCCTCTCTCGATCAAAACAACATAAAATCGTAAGCTTTTAGCCTTGGCAAATGGAAATGGAAATGTTCATCTACATATAGAGCGGGTGAGGTCCGATCCCAAGTGGCATTCTAATGCCTGGTGTGAATGGATGGACGAAGGAAAGTTTCAGGATCAGGACAAGACTTCAGCGGTTGTGTGTGATAATACAGCTAAAAAGTACTGTATGCACATGCACTTGTCCAGGAAGTGTTTGTGTATGTTTAACTTGTATTTAATTCTGTAGTTTAGTACTATAAGAGAGGGCAAGGAGGTGAAGAGATCAGTGCCACAAGTCCTGTGTGTATGTGTGTTTGACCTCTGAGGGGTGTGTGTTGATGTGTGGTTGGTAGTGAGTAATCTTGTGCCAGAGGGCTGGTATTTAAGGGGGGGACAGTGGGCTCAGCGGGGATTGACCATGAAGCCTCCAATCTGTACCAGGCCCCCAACTGGAAACGTTCAACATACTGTGTGTGTGTGACACACAGCAAATTAAACAAACACTGTGACCAAACCCTCTTAGGCATTTGCAATTTTTAAAATGCAGGACAGGAGCAATGACACGCATCATTCTCCAAAGGGTCGTCAAAATCCAATCAGTACTGTCCGAGGTACCGTGCATGATGGACAGGCTGACCCGAAAGACCACGGACTATAATCCCTCCACTGATTTCATGCTGGGCAGTTAAGCAATAAGCAATAAGAGAGGCGGCACATTACAGACAGTGTTAGACACAATGTGAGTTACATCAATATAGTGCCAAAAATAACTAACTAACTAAATAAATAAAAAAGTTAAATCAAATCTCAACCACTTTAGACAGAAGTTCTGCCTTTCAAGACAGCCCAGCTCTGCATGCATGTTGCATTTATAGACTTCTACTAATCACTGAAAAGTAACAAAAAGTGCCCTAAAGTGCTAAAATATTGAAGTGCTAACAAGTGGTCAGTTACTCAGTGGTTCTGGGTACTTGACATTTGTATTTAGTCAAAATAACTGATATGCAACAGTTTGCATGTCTATTTTTGTATGTGATTTTATTATTTATTATGATTCTTATTTGTTGTATTCCTGTGAAGCACCCTGTAACTCCATGTTTTAGAAGAGCTATACAATGTAAATTGAAAAAAAAAAATTCTACTTACTTTGGGCAACTGGATAAGCATTTTTGGCTACATTTAGCTACATTTAGGTCACTGTTTGAGTACTTTTTGGTACTTATGGGTAACTGAGCACTTCTGGGGACTTTTAGGTGATTAATCCCATTTATATACAGGACAATGACTTTAAATGTGGCTTATATAATCATTTTAAGGATCGGAACTAGCCATTCCATAGTGTAACACAAATAAGGAGTGTGCACTGATGCAGACAGTTCAAACACATATATAGATGCACACACATTTTCATACAAACATAAAAGAAGATACAAAAAGGGAATCACCCACACATCCATATGCATATATGCATATATAGTAGAAAGAACACAGACTAAATTCATCTTCCTTATCATGAAAAAGTGTCTAGGGATGATAAGAACTGATGAAGACTGAACTCTCATTGCAGAAATCAAACATTCTGCCTTTCGGTAACATTTACTGTCTTAAAAATCAGTGACGACACCAAAAAACAGAATGCTACCAACTCAGACATCGTCTTTCCAGATAGCCTTAGAGAAGGAGCTGAGGACGTTTGATTTTATTTGTGTTGGCATGTCTGTCTGCACAGTGGGAGCGTGGTGGCTGGCTGGCTGTCACACACAAACTGACACAAAGCTAACTGATATGGCAGGACCAAGACCCTGCTAGCAACGTGGCCAGTTGTGTGTGTGTGTGTCTGTCTGTGTGCAATGAGCCATGGGCAACTGAGTATGCATTAGTCCAGTGCGTGGTTTCTGTGTGTATACTACACTGAATGTGTAAGTGCTGGGTGTGTGTGCCCACATTCCTGCTGAGTGAGGTCATTTAGGAGTGACCTTCAACCTTCATTACTGACGCTCCCTGCATTTCTCCTCTCCTAGCCCTCCTGACCGCCCCAAGCTCTCCCTCTCCCTTTCATCTCTTCGTCATCTCTTCTTCTCTCTCCTGCTATGTTGCTGCTCTATTGCAACCCTTCTGCTTGTTGCTTCTGCTCTTTTCTTTCCATTCTTTCTCCCTTTCTGCCCTCTTTCTGTCAACACACTCTTTTCTAGTTCCCTCCTTATTAAAAGTTATGTTACAAAATGAGAGACTCACCATATGGGGAAGGAGTTTACTTTGCAAAAGGACTGGCGATAGGGGAGTTTGTGGTATTTTTTGAATGGACGCAGGGTAAATGAAGTAGTATCAGGTTAACAGAACAGGTCTTTTCAGTGCTTTCCAAAGTGGAGACCTGCGGGGTCCTTGAGGGGTTTCAAGAGGGTCCTCAACAAATGAGAAACTATGTAATTTCACTCTAATTAACTAGAAGCTGTTATGACTCAAAAAAACATGTATGAGTGATTATTTTAGTATTTTGTTTAATTTAGCACTTTGAATCTTTCTGTGTTCAAGAAGTTTGACATCTAAATTTCATAACTAACACAAACCAAAATATGGAAATCTTAATAATACATTGTGGCTTAGTAAGAGAGAACTTGGAGGGCTGATGAATGAAAAAGTTTCATTTTGTTCAAGTAATTTAAGTAATGTAACTTCACTTGAGGATTTCTTTACACAGCTTTTTAAAACTCCACATTTATCTCCATTAACTCCTTTCACTCATCTCTCTCAGCTACTTATTGCTGTCAAACTGTTTTCCCACCCTGCTGCCCTCCTGCTCCCTCTTTCACCTCTCCTTCATGTCACACGCTGTCCCTCCTTTTCTCCTCCTCTATCATCCTCCTTTCCTTTTTCCCCAGAGCTCACAACTCAACACTTGGCCTCCTTATTTTCTGACCTATTTGTATATGTGTGTGTATGTGTTGAGTGTGTGTGTGTGTGTGTGTGTGTGTGTGAGCATGTCCATAGCAGCGCTCTGCCCCTCCTCCCTCGCCTGATTATTGTCTTGTGGAGAAAGCTTCCTTTTAGTATTCGGTAACCATGACAACGCATCTTTCCATGAAGAGCTGTCTGTCTGAGCTGATCAAGAGCTCCCTCCATTCCTCTCTCTTAGCCCCTCCCTCTTTCTCTCTTTCCCTTTCCCCTACATTACTCTCCTCTCCAACCCCCCTTTGCCTTTAGCCTACATTTTCTACATCTGCCTTCCCCTTCTCAGCTTCTCGTCCCGTTGCTTTCTTTCTCATCTCTCTACACATGTTTTCTCAGCATTCTTCCAGCCTGACCTTTGCATTCTGATCTGGTATTTAGATTAATCGCTGTGTACATCACATGCTGCCCTACATGTCTAAGATGAACAGCTTTTATACATTTGTTTCAGTGGCTTATTGAATTTCCAAGAGTCTATGGCCTAGACTGACTCATTCCGCTATGCGTGTGTAACTGTGTGGGAATGTGCTCACTAGTGTGTCTCCTTTTCTTCCCACTGAGCTGTGACTCCTGCTAAGGTAGGAATACAACAGCATACTCCATCAGCACCTGCTGTTGTTAAGCCCAGACCTATATTCAACACAAAGTGTGTACAAAAAGAGACAAAAAGAGAGAGATGACTGCTGCCCTCGTGCACCGCATGTAAATTCCCATCCAAACAAAATGCTTCTGTATGATTAGATATTGGTTAAGCAAATCGAATTAAATCTAAACATTTGTTTCCTGTTTTTGTCATGATGTTATCTGAGGGAGAACAGCAAGTCCTCTGTTTCTAGGAAGCATCATATATTCATATGATGGGGCAAGAACGAGGAAAACAGTTCTGAGAAAAACTCTAAGTGAGGTCTTTTATTAAACTACAACACGCTGTTATGATCAGTGATGGGGGTAATGCATTACAAAGAAGCATGTTAAACCACTAAGATTACTATACTGTGGTAACTAAAAACCTAAATTGTTAGTTTTTCAATTCAAGTAATTAAGTATTTAGCTACCTTTTCAATAAGCAAGCCTATATTATTGTTATTCTACATTATTGTTTATCCTGATTCTTTTTTGTGCAAAACAAATAAAAACAAAATCCCAATCTGGTAACCCCTGAATGTTGACACATATAGAAAAAATCAACATGTGAAAGGCATCGCAATGGGCTTCTGTTTTTTTCGAATGTGTTTTCTCATTAGAGTTCGCTATACTGCAACAAGTTACTTTTAAAAGTTATGGTCCAAAAAAAGACTTTATTCCTTAACAGTTAACCATGTTGACTTTTCAAATATTTAACAATGTCTGCTGTCAACAGGCTATAAAATAAATACAAAAGGATCTGCAGTAGTGCTACCTGTTCATCAGGCTGTTGATCACCTTTTACAGCAATTTACCTCACTCAGAGTGTGATGAACTAAATTCTTCTTATTATTACTAAATTATTATTATCTGATTCTAGTGGCCTTCAGGAATGTCCTACATGTGTATCAGTGAGTAGTGAAACTGAAAAAAATAACTTCAAAGTTTATCTCCTGCTTCAAACAAACAAAGGTGTTGCTGGTGCAGAAGTGGACGACATGCCATTTAATTACAGTAGTGGCCCTAACTTTGTTGACGGTAAATCTAAACCCTTTTCGTGACCTTTGACCTTTGACACACACAAAAAGTAGCTCGTTTATTGCTGTGTCCCCAGCACTAGCCTTCATCAGTTGATGTCTCTCCCCCTCTGACCATATGGTGACTTCCCAGTCCTTCAATTTTGGCTCAGAGGAGTCAGACACAGTTGAACCTCAGGAGAGATGACTCTGTGCTAATAAAATTTTAGCTTGTGTGATTGAAATACTATGAAGAAGATGGAGCATTAATGACATCATAAAATGTCCACAACATAGAAAATGCGACATGTATGTGGAAGCCCTGCTATTCAAAAGCCAACTGACAATGAGCATAATCATGAAACAGTGTCTAATTTTATGTTTAAAAAGCAAAATTCGATTTTTTAAAAACTGAAAACAGGCAAAATGCTGATAAAGGATGTCAAAAAAGTATTTAAAAAAGAATTATATCTTGGTAAAATCCAGTAGCTTGCTTACACCTGACAGCAGCAGAAGCTCCAGTAAATTATATGGGCCTATGGACAACAGCTGTAACTCCACGCAGGATTTAAACAGGGTAATAAAACCAAATGAAGAGTGAAGACTACCCATATAACCTCCCTCTGCCACACACGAAAACACACATAAACATGAACACACATACTGACTGTAGGCACACACACCACACTAAACATACAACTATGATGTGGTCTCTGCCACCAACCATACGTAAACCCACTGCCAACAATGACAGGCCTAATTGACCCAGATACCAATCACACACAAACAGTTATTTATAAACTAATGACACTGAAGTGAATCATTGCAGTCTCGGGAACACAATTTCTGAAGGGGCCTTCATTGGTTGAATTGAGTGGTAATATGTGACTGTGCGTGTGTGTGTGGTAAATGGGTCACCGATGACACAGCCAAACCACCCTAAGGGCCACAAGGGTGGATTACACATTACACACTCATCCTCCTCCTTCCCTCTTCAAGCCCCCTCCTCCTCCACCCTGGGTAAAACACAGGAAACCAGTTATTCTCCATTAGAAAACAATGGGAAAAGCTGGAAAAAAAAAAACCCTCACACATACTTATGCTACTGTATCACTTACAGTATATCTTCTTCTTTTTTCCTTTCCTCTCTGTCTCAGGTTATCTCCACTGCTAACACAGTTATACTCCTCACAATATGAACCACTTAGGTATGAGCCGGTAGCTCAATGACATTTAGACCCATTGATTTGTCATTCTGATACCACACAGGTGCCTTATCAGCTCGCAGAGTGGTCAGCTGACTGTGTGCACTTATCAGCTGACGATTGAAAAAAGCAGTTAAAAAATCTTTTGGAATCCTTTGGACTTTGGAAAATCCAGAGCAGTGTCTTCAGTGGTTCAATGTCTTCATGTGACAACTGATATTTATTTTCACTGTTGATTATTCTACTGTTTGTTTGTTAGATCAACCATTTAATCGTTTTTGCTATAAAGTGTCAAAAATAGTAGGAAATGCTCTTGGGAGGTCAGTAAAACCGAAAGTGATGTCTTAACATTGCTTCCTTAGTCGGACCAGCAGCCAAAATACCCAGACTATTACTTTACAATATTTATACTTTTTCTGTCAATCAACTAATCAATTAATTGACTTATTGCTCAGCACAACTGGACAGTCTCACATCTGGCCCACTTTGACTCTCCTCTATCAATTAATACAGAGAGAGGGAGTGTGTGTGTGTTTGTGTGTGTCTGTGTGTGTGTGTTTACTTACCGGCCCCATACACAACAGAGTAGACAATGCGTTTCACGTGTTCTCTCTCCTCAGAGGTCACTTCTCCCTCACTCACACCCTTCCTAGACAGAGAGAGGGAGAGAGAGTGAGAGAAAGAGAGGGGTGGGGGGTGTGGGTCACTTCTTTTTTCATATCATACTTGTATTTGAAAATCTAGACATAAGTCAGGATAAGCAGCATTATGTCTAGATTAGTCCTGCTCCACCCTTAGGCGAGCTGCCAGCAGACCAGTGGTCATAGAGACCGGAAGTACGGAGCGCGCTCTCTGGATCAGAGATTTCTGGTCTTCCAGATGGCCGGCTTGGCAATTCCTGACAGGAGGTTTACCAGAACTTGCACCAACTTCCTCCTCTGGCGGCATCATGAGCTAAAAATAAACAACTCAAATAAAAAAAAAAAAAAACCTCGGCAATTCCCTGAAGCCACCTCACTATGACTTATTTCAGTCATGATTACAGCGGGGCTATGGGTAAAGAGCTCAAGAGTTTTGTTTCAAGGTGAGATACTCATTGTGTACTACTGATACTGAACGACCTCTGGGACTTTTTGCCCCTCAAAAATGGATTTAGTTTTGGAAATTCACCCTTCTGTTATTGGATGTATAGTTCCTTGGCAGCTACAAATGTCATCTTTGAATGCTGCCTGATGGGAAATCTGAAATCCTGATAAATATGTAAATATACAAAAACAATGAAGGACAAAGAGACAGAGGAATACTCTGAAAAGGAGACATGATGAGACTTGATAGAAAGAGAGAAAGCGGGGAAGAAAAGGTCTAAGTAGACCTGAAGGGGACGGCAGAGAAGTGAGGATAAGGGCACAAAGAGAAAGAGAGGCAGAGGAATACAGAGGTCAAAGATATGTCACGGAGGAAGAAAGAAAGCGATGGAGGGACTGAGTAAAAGAACAGAGATGAGAGGAACGAAAGAGGCAGAGACGGACAGACAGACAGCGAATGATACTCCTGTTATGTAATGTGACTTGTCGACAGCCGTAGTATTGAAGATCAGACAGGGTGGGATGACACGTCTGCAAAGTGGCATTTCTGGAGGCGCTGAGAGGGAGCTGCCACTGCTGATCAGCGTTGAGCAAACCAGACAACACACAAACACACACACACACACACCCTTGCACATACACACGCTCAAAAAATTTACGAAGCTGTCTGTTAAGTTTCAAGACTTAGCATTTGGTGATGTCCAACGTCTTGTTGCCTGTAGCCTAAGGATAAGACTCTAAAACATGAGATATTACACTATCTCTTCTGCCACCACCCTACCCCCACAAAAAAACCAAACACACACACACACACTTTTCTGTCAAATAGCTGAAGGTAAGCAATGAACTTCAGCAGATAACCCAGAGGTGACCATTTCCCTCCACTGAGCATCACAGAGAGCTCACTGCCCCCTGCTGGACAGGCATTAATCCACTTGGATGCTCTTCAGCTTTACCTTTTGAGTTTTTGTCTGTTCTTCTTCTATAACTGGCTCCTACCTTTCCTAAAATCAGCCCATTGTTGCTACAATGTGTTTTTCCACCGAGATCCCATTATAGTGCGTTCAGGTCACATGTTTTTTTTTTGTTTTTTTTATCATAAGCACCACCTTTCCACTTATAATAAATACTGTTCATGTCAACGCCCAACTGGTAATTACAACAAGAAATCTCATATTTCTCTGAAAGCTCCAAGATGTCTGACTTAGGTGGTGGATAACACAGACGTATCTGGAAAATGGTGTCCCCATATCCTTACTACCCATCATTAAACATAAATAAACCCAAATTTTATGCAAATTTTATCATGCATGCTTTTTTTAAACCA